>JAFMOC010000013.1:1332500-1340000 GCA_019802505.1 Corydoras sp. C115
TGGGGGGGGGGGGGGGCGCAGCATCAAATGTCAATCAGGTTTGATGAATTTACAGTGTAGTTGCTTTTCTGCATAGCTTCTGACTTGTAATGTTCTCATTTGTAAGTCGCTTTGGATTAAAGCGTCTGCTAAATGACTAAATGTAAATGTAAATCCATGTTTTTGGACTGTGGGAGGAAACCGGAGACCACAGAGGAAACCCACGCGGACACGGGGAGAACATGGTGGATCGTTTATTATCAGTTCTGCAGAGACACTGATGTGGTGAGGGGGTTTTAGTGTAGTTTCATTTCTCCACCTCAGTGACACTGTTGGGATAGGAATAATGCACCAACCACATAACCCCTGCTCTGTGGTGCTACTATTGGGGTTCTGATCATTAGAACAGAATAAAGGGGACGTACACAGTATATACTGTAGAACACAAACAGATGAACCACAGTCTGGAACTGCAAAGTCCATCTTTACAGGAAGTGGAATGGAGAACATGGACTATTTGTTTTATTTCGTTTCTCTTCCAGTGTATTAGTGTATTATACAAATGCAACAGTGGCTATTTTTTTTTGGATAACACACCCCGTGTCACGCTGCCCATCTTGTAGCCGGGTGTGCTGGGAGAGGCTCAGTGGATGTATTAAACTGATTAGGAGAAGATGACAGAGCGTGCTGCTTGCTGATTACAGCTGAACTGTCTCATGAGTAGGAGCTAATTAGCCGAATAAAATGAATTGAAAGGCACAGTGGTGCGAGGCAGGCCTGTGTGGAGTGCTGTACTATCACACAGTGGGCCTTCAGAAGGCCTGATGTTCCTGCTCAAACAATTGTTCACGCTTCGCCTCGATGGCCAAATTAACGCTTCGGACTTTTCTTTTCAGCTACGATTCTTAAAACATTTTAACAGCGTCGTTATGTGAGTGGAGGTGGAGTGTTAATGTCTTTTTACTGTGGGTTTTCTCCCACAGTCCAAAAACATGACTTCAAGGTGAGATGGATACTCGAGATTTCCCTTGTATATATGGGGCAATCTCCCCATGTCCACATTGGTTTCCGTCAGGTTCTTCGGTTTCCTTCAACAAAAACAGGTATTCAAGGTGAATCCATTCTCTGGAGCGTCGTTATGTGACAAATACTCCCCATGTCCACATTGGTTTCCGTCAGGTTCTTCGGCTTCCTTCAACAAAAACAAGTATTTAAGGTGAATCCATTCTCTGGACTGTCCCTATCTAAACTGTCCTTATATAATGTATGAGTGTGAGAGTAAGGGGGTATGCCCAGTGATAGATTGGCACCCAGTGTTGGGTGTATCTGCCCAGCGCCCAAAATCTTCTCCCCTGGATGGGCATGGGGAACCCCCCCCCCCCTTTTTTTATATACAAATGGACACACAGTGGATACACTCAGTATGTTTGATCAGATTCAGTCATCAGATGCGTGTTTCCATAGATAGACCCGTTTTACCTGCTGTACTTACACATAGAGGACAGTGTCCACCCATCCGTTCAGTGAAACACACACACACACACACACACACACACACACACACACACACATATACACTGAGAGTGGTGGGCAGCCCGGTACACGGCGCCCAGGTAGCAATAGGGGTTAGGTGCCTTGCTCAAAGGCACTTTAGCCATAGTACTTGCTGGGACCGGGAATCAAACCGAGGACCTTCAGATCACCAGGTTGGTTCCTTAACCCCAAGATTCAGTAGAACTCTTGATAAAGTCCCAGCTTTGTGCTCAGATTTACCACAATAAGTAACTTATCTAATAAAGACTGTAGTGGCGGCACGGTTAGCACGTCCGTCTCTCAGCGCTGGGGATCCAGGTTCGAATCCCGATCTGGGATAAAGTTTCCATATTCTCCCCATGTCCATGTAGGTTCTCTCCAGGTTCTCTGGTTTCCTCCAAAAACAGGGATTTAAGATAAATATGCTGATCTAAATTGCCCCTATATAATGTGTGAGTGAGTGTGTGCCCAGAGATGGATTGGCACCCAACTTTCTCCCTTAAATTGGCATACGGAACCCCCAGCGACCCTAATAGAAGATGTGAGTATTGAGACACACCCCTTAATCACTGATCATAGTGGCTGATGGTACGAGTGAATCAGACGCATCCGTGTCGGGCCCGACGACACCTCCTTCCCGTGATTTATTGACAGTAATGCACAATAATCTTGAGTGAATATTGCTTTATTATAACTTTGTCTGTTAGTCTTTTGTCTGTTAGTGCTTTTAAATATTTATTTGTTCATCATTCGGTTTAATGATGCACTGTACATTTGCTCTACCCCTTGTGTCTCAATAATTATGTCCATATTGTGATGCTATGGTGCAGCTTTATATCAATTGTTCCTAACAAAGCCTCCAAAATACCCTTGCGATAACAAACCAGCAGCAACCGAAAAGGGTCAGCGGGAACATCAGAGTTGTTTGTTTTATTATACCTAATTAATTACCTAATTAATACCTAATCACTATTGGGGCTTATGTTTTGACACATTATGTCAGCTCTGTCGCAACCTGTTATTACGTAGCATGAGGTTAAAGATGCAGCTTTTCATTTCGGCTGTTGGGAAGGCAGTGGGGCGCAACAACCAATTCATCCACTGAAGACCGGATTATTAATCTACTTTGTCTTCATTTGCACCCCAGGTTTTATTTTTTTTTGTTCCCAAGGTTTGTGTTTAGAATGATGAGAAAACCAAATAACCAAAAAATTGATGTTCATCTGTCGGGACACCTACAAATCACACTCGCAGGACCCAGATTCATTATGTTGCATAAGGTCCTTTATCAGAAGCATTTATCCAAGTATCTCGACTTGATTAGGGTCAGAAAACAGTGTTTTGCCATACAGAACCCTTGGAGCTATAAGGGTTAAAGGTTTTGCTCATGGACCTACATGGGTAACTTTGAACCCCAACCTTCAGAATTCCAGCCCTTGTGTCATTTCATCTCATTTATCTTCTGCTTCATCCTCCACTAGGGTCGCATGAGGTTCCCATCCAGAGGAGAACATTTTGGGTGCTGGGCGCTAGTCTATTACTGGGCACACACTCACTCACACAGATGCACACACACACACCTTGAATCCACTCACCCACAGTCCAAAAACATTGATCAAGGTCAATTTTCTCCAAATTGCCCCATGCAGAGTGTGCCCAGCGATAGATTGGCTTCTTGTACTGAGTGTATTCGCTCTTCCATCTATCATGCCTTTAATCAGCATGACACAGACTTGCAGTGGCTTCATCCACATCGATAAGTCTGTATTAACTTCAGCGCTGATAAAAGCAGCAAGGCAACCGATAAAACATTCACCAAGTAAACACCGACTGAATTAAAGTCCTTCAGCCCTCTGGACTTCGCCGGATATAGCGTGACCGTATATGACCTTCAGTTAAAGGTCACTGGGGGCATGAGGCTGGCATGAGGATGAGAGTTGGATGGAGTTTGGGACAAGTGGAGAATAGGCATCACATCCATATATATAAATTTCAAATATATATATATATATATATATATATTCATAAATTCATTATCTCCTTCTTTATCCTCTATTAGGGTCGTGGTGGGGTTCCCCATGCCCATCCAGGGGAGAACGTTTCGGGCGCTGGGCAGATAGACCCAGGACAGGGCGCCAATCCATCGCTGGGCACACACTCACTCACACAAACACACTCTATATGGGGCAATTTTGAGAATTGTTTTTGGACTGTGGGAGGAAATGTCCGTGTTGATGTCCGTGTTGATGGTCCCTATCTAACTGTCTTTACATAGTGTGTTAGAGTGTGAGAGTAAGGGGGTGCGCCCAACGATACGGTTTATCTGCCCATCACCCAAATTGTTCTCCCCTGGATGGGCATGGGGAACCCCCCCCCCACGACCCTAGTAGATTAAGTGGAAGATAATGAGTGAATGAAAATAAGGCATGATGGTGTAATGATTAGCTCCAGGTTTGAATGAATGAAAATGAGTCCTTCAAAGGGTAGAACCAGGTTCCTACAAATATAGTTAAGGTTGAAAGTTGTTAGGGAGTTGTTTTGTTGCCACTTACGGTGGATGATGTGCATGGCACCTTGCTGCCATTCACCTGCAGCATCTTTATATCGTAAAGCATGTAGGTAAGTAAGAGTTATGAATAATTAAGTGTTTTAAACGATTGTAAACCCATCAACTGAAGCTGTTATGATGGTGCACCACTCACGACTTGAAATGGGGTCGCTAATGATGTTCGAAGCCAAAAAAGATTTATGAATTTGTTTAGCACGTCACTGACAAAGAACATCCGGCGCCTTCGCACTCTTCCTCAGCTTTCCTCTACTCGTGGCTGTTGAGCTCCTTTCACCTTTGAAATGCTCACTGGTTGAAGAACCGCATCTGACATTTTGATCCATGATTCAGACTTAGTTCTGAGATTATTGTCTTTTGTTTTATTAAAACTAAAATATATCTGTACAGGCGACTGTGCATATACCCCCAAGGCTTTCTGATATTTACCACTCTGATCTGTGGTGTGTGTGTGTGTGTGTGTGTGTGTGTGTGTGTGTGTGTATGCAGCATGTGAGCAGAGAGTTCACTAGGTGTTAAAGTCAGAGGTAGAATAAGGAAAATGTGTTATTATGGTCTGAGCATGTGAGATGTTTGTGTGTGTGTGTGTGCATATATATATATTTATTTATTTATGTTATGTGTGTATATAAGTGGTTGAGTGATGTATATACACATATATGTATATGTGCATGCATATATATATATCTATATATATATATATATATATATATATATATATTTATATATACATATATATATATATATATATATATATATATATATATATATATATATATATATTACACATACATACATACATACACTCTCTATCACTCATGTATACACACTACACATAATCTTTAGGAACACACACCACACACACACACACACACACACACACAACACACACACACACATATATATGTGTGTGTGTGTGTATAATCTCTTTGTTTATAAACTTTTTAGTCTTCTATATTGTATTTAGGATAACAGGTCAGGTATGATTTGAAATTAATCACAATATCCTTCAACTTTTTAAATGAACTGTGTTGATGTTTTATTGCCCTTGTGTGTGTGTGTGTGTGTGTAGGTGTGTGCATGTGTGTGTGTGAGAGAGTGTGTGAGTGTGTGTCACAGTGTCTCAATTTTACCATACAGAATTTTATTAATCGCACTCTGGATCATTACATGTGCCTCCTTCATCCATCAGCGAGATCTGATGTTTGTGTGTGTGTGTGTGTGTGTGTGTGTGTGTGTGTGTGTGTGTTTGTGTGTGTGTGATGTGGTATTAATTCCAGTCTGGCTGGTGGGCTGACTGCCTGGTGGAATTGTGTGAGGAGAGAGGGTGTGTCATGTTTTACAGTGTTGTGTGCTAAATGGAGGGTCCACCATTAATCTCCCTTCCCCCTCCACAAGCCGGCAAACGTCTGAACGGACTTATGGCCATGATTTATGACGACTGCTGTGAATTATAGAGGCAGAACAGGTAAGGACACCCTGCTGCTATCACACCCAGACCCATACACGCACAAATAATCATAAATCTCACCTAGTTCAGTTCCATGCCAACTAACCCACCTCAGGACACATAGTTCTGGAACTTGCTTTAGGTTTGACCCAATTTGTTAGGGCGCACATATGCTGGAACGTTCTGCTTGATTATATGTTTGAGGGTGTGCGCATCTGCTCGGCGGGCGATTGTGAGAGAGTGGCAGTGGTAATCCATCTATTGTGGTGAAATTCTCCATCTGTATCGGTTCATTGAGAGCACGGTGGCCCTCGGGTGTGTAACTGAGCCAGGCCTTTTTTGATAGGGTCGTGTGTGTGTGTCTGTATGCGTGCACCATTTGGGGGCAGGGGCAGTGGACCATGGGAAAAACACTGCCTTGGACCCCTCTATAGCACTTGTTCCGGCCCACTTCACACATACACACACATACACACAAAACACACACCAAGCCTGGGCCACTTGTCACTGACCCCACGAACCCCCCCTTTAGTTTCCCCAGCCGTCTGATCCTTTACCCAGCATTTTTGTTCTTGATTCGTGAACACACACACACACACACACACACACACACACACACACACACACAGAGTGACATGATTTGGTGACCTGACTTCAACAGATTACCGTCTATTTTGTCATTGCAACAAAAGAATTGTGTGTGTGTGTGTATGCATCTGTGGATTTATGATCATGCATTTGTGTATGTGTGTGTGTGCGTGTGTATGTGTGTGTGCATGGGTGTTTGTGTATGCATGTATGAATTATATTTGTGTATTTGTGTGTGTGTGTTGGAACAGTGTTGGAACTTTACATTATTATGGTATGGTTATTGTCATGGTGATAGTATTATATTAAAGGTTGAGACTATGTCTATAAAGTAAATTAAACTCTATGCAATGACCTCCCAAAGAAAACAATAAAAGCAAATCTGATTCGGTGAGTCAGTGAGTCGGTGAGTCAGTGATTTGGTGAGTTGGCGAGAGTGAAAAACATACACCTCAGGTTTTGTCCTGAAATAGTGTGAATGAAATAGTGTGCACTGATGAAACTGCAGTGATAAAATAAAGCAAGAAACAGAATATAATGTCTGAAATGAAGCATTAACATGCGCCATTAAGTTCTCTGTTTTCATCTAATTGAATTTGTCAGCAGTATCCTCTTTAACTGAAAACCACTTCTAACTGCTAAATTAAGTAATAATTAAAAGCACAACTAGCAGAGGATTGGTGGGATGGTCGGGGTGGGGAGGTGCTTTAATACTCCCAATCTATGTGGTAATTTGCCTAAATTATATAAAGGAGTTTGACCCCCGAGGAGGGCAAATGGGTGGATTGTTACTATAGTTACAATTTGTGACGGATATCACTGTAACTTTCGGGGTTAAAATGCTATCATACCCCAAAGACAGCTTGTGGGCAGCATGGTGGTGCAGCTGTTCACACACACACACACACATACATGCACACAAATCTGCAGACACACATAAACATGCACAAACAAAAATACATATATATACATATATGCAGGTACACTTAACACACACACACACACACACACACACACACAATATGCAGATATACATATACACACAAATACCCATACACATAAATACACACACAAATACATATATACACAAATATGCTGGTATACCTAAATACACACACAAACATACACATAAATACATAGATATGCATAATTACAAACATATATAAATATACATATACACATAAATATATATGCACACAAATATGTTGATATCCATCAATACACACATACACATAAATACACACACACACATATATATATATATATATATATATATATATATATATGCAGGTATACTTAAATACACAAACACACACACACAAATACACTATACATCTGTACATCTTCATAAATATCACTAACTTAACATTAATTAATTGGTTAT
>JAFMOC010000013.1:1345000-1515000 GCA_019802505.1 Corydoras sp. C115
ACGGCCTTTTTAGAAATGTTTCCGTGTTCTGGTCCACAGATCTGCCAGGCATGCTCCTTTCCTCCATCCATACTAGAATCATGGGTTCCACATGACTATCCAGAGGAGAACTTTTCAGACTCTGGGCAGACAGAGCAACAATTTATCGCTGGGCACACACTCACTTACACAGACTCACACACATACTATGGGGAAATTCAGATAGGGGCAATTTAATGCATTAATTTGACCTTGAATCCTTGTTTTTGGACTGTGGGAGGAAATCGGGTAACCCGGGGGAAACCCATGCAGACACGGGAAGAACATCTATCTTACACTGTGCTAACACTCTGTAAAAAGACACTCACACAGACACATACCCTGTATGGGGGCAGTTGAGAGAAGCCAGTTCACCTTGAATCCATGTTTTTGGATTGTGGGAGGAAACCGGAGAACCCGGTGGAAACCCATGTAGACATGGGAAGAACATCTATCTTGCACTGTGTGCATAAAAAAGACACACACTCACTCACATAGACGCATACATTGTATGGGGGCAGTTTAGAGCAGCCAGTTCACCTTGAATCCATGTTTTTGGACAGTGGGAGGAAAACGGAGAACCCGGAGGAAACCCTTGCAGACATGGGAAGAACATTTATCTTACACTGTGTGCATAAAAAAACACACACACTCACTCACACAGACACATACATTATATGGCGGCAGTTGAGAGCAGCCAGTTCACCTTGAATCCATGTTTTTGGACTGTGGGAGGAAACCGGAGAACCCAGAGGAAACCCTTGCAGACATGGGAAGAACATTTATCTTACACTGTGTGCATAAAAAAAACACACACACACACTCACTCACACAGACACATACATTATATGGGGGCAGTTTAGAGAAGCCAGTTCACCTTGAATTCATCATTTTGGATTGTGGGAGGAAACCGGAGAACCCGGAGGAAACCCATGCAGACATGGGAAGAACATCTATCTTACACTGTGTGCATAAAAAACACACACACTCACTCACACAGACACAAACATTATATGGGGGCAGTTGAGAGCAGCCAGTTCACCTTGAATCCATGTTTTTGGACTGTGGGAGGAAACCGGAGAACCCAGAGGAAACCCTTGCAGACATGGGAAGAACATTTATCTTACACTGTGTGCATAAAAAAACACACACACACACTCACTCACACAGACACATACATTATATGGGGGCAGTTTAGAGAAGCCAGTTCACCTTGAATTCATCATTTTGGATTGTGGGAGGAAACCGGAGAACCCGGAGGAAACCCATGCAGACATGGGAAGAACATCTATCTTACACTGTGTGCATAAAAAACACACACACTCACTCACACAGACACAAACATTATATGGGGGCAGTTGAAAGCAGCCAGTTCACCTTGAATCCATCATTTTGGGCTGTGGGATTCACTCTGATTGGGATATGAACCTGGCTCCCAAGGCTAATTGGAAAACATGCAAACCACTAGGCCACCGTGCCACCCTAATTTTACCTAACAAAAAAAATAGTGCCTGCAACACAGACCAAGAGCAGGGCAATTAATTTCAGCTGGGGGTATTGCTTCTAGGTTAGCGTTTGCTTACAGTGATAAATTGGTGCTTTGTGGCAACTGTAAAGCACCTCCACCCTTCCACAGAGGCACAGTCTCACCAGAGCCAGCGATGATGTCACGGGCCCGGCGGCGATTAGGCCGGACCTGCGATGCCTTGCTTTTCACAGGGTCACTCCTGCACTGTGCGCTGGTGTGAAATTAATTAAAAGCTGCCTTGCGCCAAAGAGACCGGTGCTAACCAGCTTGCACAGTGCACAGGGAGGAACGTGCCGGAGAACCAGCAGACATATGGTGTTCTCCAGAAGTGTTTACATATAAATGACCAAAGGATATTCTTTGGGGTGATGGATGATTCTCAGTCTTGCAGTGACATTGACCTGGTGTGGTGTGAGGTATGAGTTGAGTGTTGCTGAAACATTGTGGAAACGTGTCCGTGTCACTGCTGGACTGCATGCAACGATGTCCAGACACCACCATCCCATAGGTGGCATCATGGGGTTCATTCATTCATTTATTCATTCATTCATTATCTCCCGCTTTATCCTCTATTAGTGTCGCGGTGGGGTTCCCCATGCCCATCCAGGGGAGAACGTCTCGGGCGCTGGGCAGATAGACCCAGGACAGGGTGCCAATCCATTGCTGGGCACACACTCACTCACACAGACACACTCTATATGGGGCAATTTGGAGAATTCAATTGACTTGATCCATGTTTTTGGACTGTGGGAGGAAACCGGAGAACCCGGAGGAAACCCACGCGGACACGGGGAGAACATGGAAACTCCACCCAGATGGGGATTCGAACCGGGAATCCCTAGCGCTGAGAGGCGAACGTGCTAACCACTAAGCCACCGTGCCGCCCATTCATTCATTCATTCATCCATTATCTTCCGCTTTATCCTATATTAGGGTCGCGGTGGGGTTCCCCATGCTCATCCAGGGGAGAACGTTTCGGGCGCTGGGCAGATACACCCAGGACAGGGTGCCGGTCCATCGCTGGGCACACACTCACTCACACAGACACGCACAAAAACACACTGTATATGGGGCAATTTGGAGAACTCAATTGACTTGATCCTTGTTTTTAGATTGTGGGAGGAAACCGGAGAACCCGGAGGAAACCCACGCGGACACGGGGAGAACATGGAAACTCCACCCAGATGGGGATTCGAACCGGGAAGCACTGAGAGGCGAACGTGCTAACCACTAAGCCACCGTGCCGTCCTCATGTGGTTCATATGTGGAATAATTATAGGACGATTAACACAAATTTTAGCATCTGATCGGGATACAGTACGGGTCAAAGTTAGGACATGCCCCCTTCTTACGCCATAGTATATTTCCTCCACTTATCATATAGATGGACTTTGTAGTTTTACAGTTACAGATTGTAGTCCATCTGTGTTCTTGTTTTTGTTAGGGTCTCAGAGTTGGGTCTCTGTTCTGACCATCAGACAGGTAGAATTTGGGTGGTGGATTGTTTATTGTCAGTTCTGCAATGACACTGATGTGGTGAGGGGTTTTTAGTGCAGCAGTGCTCCACCTCAGTGACACTGCTGGGATAGGACTGATGCACCAACCAAATAACCCCTGCTCTGTGGTGCTACTATTGGGGTTCTGACCATTAGAACAGAGGAAAGGACGTACACAGTATGTACTGTAGAACACAAACAGATGGAATTGTAAAAATTGTAGAACCATCTTTACAGGAAGTGGAATTGAGAACATGGACAATAATTGGAGCAGAAAGGTACGGACTACAGTTTGTGATTATAGAACTACAAACTTGATTGGTACTGCATGCTAAGGAAATATACACTACACACTAAAACAATTGTCAGCACAGTGTTGGAAATCATCCACCACACACATAATACCGGTTTTGGGATGGTTCTATGTGGTTATTGCCCTTTACCTAGGGGAACTAAGCTAGTATATACTGTAGAGAACCAGATGGACTACAGACTGTAGTAATTATAAAATTAAAACCACCATCGAAATGGAACACAGTACAACAGAATAGTGTAGAAACAAAATAATAAAATGTCCGGTGGGTGTGGGTATGATTTTAAGGATGAATTGGAAAGGTGTGTGTGTTCTGTTTAAAGCCCTGTGTTTGTTAATGTTTGTTCCTTTTGGCCTCTTGGAGTAATCTTTTGGAAAAAATACCAAACCTTCCGTCTCTGTGTACACAGTCGAATACGTAACTTTTGGAACAAGACAAACAAAGTCGCCGCCCCAGAACTGGAGAGGGATACCCTAAGTATTCCTTTGCGGCATTTGTATATTTGGGTGGTGATGTCATAACCCCATTAGCCGGCCTTGTTTATGAATCCTCATAGACAGTCACTTCTCAGAACACTGGGAATTTAAGTGTTTTCTTGAATCCGAGTTCCACAGTTGAGTTGTTGAGCCACGTGGTCTGGGCTTGTGTTCATATTTCCTGCAAATTGTGTGAATACTAATTTGTGCATAATTAGTAGCACTGCACAGTTGAAATAGCACTCCTCCAAAGTCAGAGTGCACCTGGTTCTTAAAGGGATTGGTTTATGCATGTGATGCCCAAAACACACCCATTTATCACTTTATCTGGATAAATAAATCTGCTGTAGGGTGTGTGGTTGAGCAAAAAATGTTATCCCGGTTGCTTGGGTATGTTTCATGTGGAGGTTTGTAATTGGCCCAGACAGAGCCTTGACATTAATTTTCTAAAAACATATGGACAACTACAAATAAGATTGTGAGTTGAGAATGTTCTCTTGTCCAACATCAGTACACCTTATATCTTTGAAAAAATGGGCAAAATTCTTACATATACACTTTAAAATCTTGTAAAAACAACTTATATATATTTTTTTTTTAGAAAAGTGGAAGTTCTTTAATGGTGTCACCAACTTTGGGTGACATAGTGGCTTAGTGGTTAGCATGTTCGACTCTCAGCACTAGGGATTCCCGGTTCGAATCCCAATCTGGATGGAGATGTTCTCCTCGTGTCCGTGTGGGTTTCCTCCGTGTTCTCCGGTTTCCTCTCACAGTCCAAAAACATGGATTCAATTAAATTGGCTACTCTGAATTGTCTTTGTATAAATTGCCCCCCTAGAGTGTGTGTGTCTGGGTGAGGTCAGTGTTCCCAGTGATAGATTGGCACCCTGTCCTGGGTGTATCTGCCCAGCGCCCGAAACGTTCTCCCCTGGATGGGTATGGGAAACCCCCCGCGACCCTAGTACATGATTAAGTGGAAGATAATGGATGGTTTGGACCAACTTCAATTGTGATGTCATAACTGGATGTTCCTAAACATGAATCAAATGCAACTTAAGCTGTGCACAAAATGCTATTTTATCATCTATGATCAAAAATCTAATATTTAAATGATATAAATGAAATTAGTAATTAATCAAAAGTGATGTATTTGCAACCATAAAACAAACGAAAGCTGGAACTGTGCTGCTGAGATGCTGATAAGCTTGGTGGAAATCCATCTTCTTCTTAATGCTGAAAGCCACGGATGACTAACCAGCCCAGGAGTGTCCTTTTCAGCTGGGACTGACTATGCACAGGGAGATTTCCGATGCCCGTGGAACCTTCTGGCTACCCATTTCCTGACAGAACCCGATCTGATATGCGCTCGTTCAGAAGGAAGACATTGTAAACAAACCGAGCTCGTTTCACCCTGAGCTCTGGTTGAGCTCACGGCTCAAATTCAGCCTTCGGTGAGTCGCGCCGCATTTCTTCTGTAATGAAGACATGTGGTCTGCGTTTACCCTTTTATTTTTATCTTTATCTCCCCGTTCCCCTTCCTCCGCTCCTCTCCTGTAAAAAAAAAAAAAAAAAAAAAAAAAAAAAAAAAAAAAAGCAGCACTGATGTGTCTCCATGATGATGCAGTGAAGTGGAGGGGTTTGGGTTCGAGTATGGGGGGGGAGGATGGGTAGCTGAGGCATCCTTCCTTCTGCCGCAAATTTCGCAAACCGTCCCCGTATGGTGTGGATCGCTGGTTGTGTTTAATTCAGACATGGATGTAAGTCATGGTCAACTGGCTTTGATTTATAGGCACACAAACGGCGGGGAACCGAGTCCCGATCATTTCGGATAAAAGGCCTTGTATCCCTGTTTAATGTTCACTCCGCGAGATCAGGGGGTGGAATCCCTCGCAGCAGTACGATGAGCAACAACACTTTCTTCCTGTAAGACTTCAGACGACGTGGACCATGTCAAAGGCTCCCCCGGCATTTGGCGTTTTGTCCCAACTAGGGCCACCCGACGGAATACGCTAATTAAATACACCAATGTCGGAGGACATAGTGAACGGTGGCACTCTCACAGAGCTGACTGTCTGGGTTGCGCCAGCTTGGCTTGTGACTGGCAGCTTCGCCGAGCATGGCTGACGGCACTTCCCGCCTGGCTTTTGTCGACTTTTAACACACTGGTTTTGTCAATCAACCCAGTGGCCTGAAGAGGCCTCCTGATTTTTTATTTATTTTTTTGCATGGGGAAAAAAAATAGAAAAAAATAAAGTACATAACTTGGCTACCTGTGAAACTAAAGGAGAGAAATATCTATAGAAGACGAGAAAGTGTCACCTCTGTTGACACACTGCATGTCTTTCTCCTCTGGTCTCAGAGTGAACAACAGTACAGAGGAGGAGGGGTGGAAAGACGAGGCAAAGGAGGGAGGGAAGAGTCGGGAAATCTTGTCGTCAGCCCCTTCAGAATGAATAGGCCTAATGAATGCTGGTAAAGTGGTAGGAATTCATGGTCAGTGGCATCAAGGCAGGTAATACCGCCCACATTTAATTGGGAGCAGGTATTGGAAAGGCTGTATTACTTTAATTGGTTCAGGGGGTTGCACCGAATAGGAAAAGACTAAAGTATAATGGCCAAATTGTGGCGCACAATGGCACTTAGGCCAATATTGTATGCAATCGCTAATCTGCCGAGGAATGAGGCAATTGCGGACCATTTTCTCAGTGAAACCAGCTGCACCGAGCTTGTCCCTTTTGTTCCCCCTTGGGAAAATGGGAGATTGAAACAGAAAATACCTTCACCCGGGCAATCATTTGCCACGTGGAGAAAGAGGATACAGGAGTGGAGTGGTGAAAAAAAGAAAGGATCTTTGTGGTTGGAAGAAAAGCCAGGGAGGTGGATAAAGGCCGAAAGTAGGGCTTGTCACGGTCAGACGCGGGAGGAATACACATGACATTCGCGCTGACAGTCGAGAAGAAAAGCGGCCCGTGTGTTTAGATGCAGGAATCTGATCTGTAAAACCGGGATAATTGAATCAGGGCAGGTATTTAAGAACGGGGCTTGTCATTGGCTGACGGACAAGGCATGGTGAGCTGCGTAAAATATTAACGATGCTCAGGAAGCAGAGTGACGGCGAGGTCCGCAGGGCTGAAATGATCCGGCGTTTTGGTGGACGTTCGCATTCTGTGTCGTGACGTGTGTCTCATCAAGCGATGTTATTTTATTAGCTAACGTAAATTTAAGCAATGCGTGTTAAGGGCCTTGTTTAAGGACCTGAATTGGTAACTTTAGTGAACTCTGGATGTGAATCCACCAACCATACGATCGATAGCTAAACACTGTGTCACATGGTCTGACGAGCTGGGTGGCATGGTTACTAAATGGTTAGGGTCAGGGTTAAAGGTTAAAGAATTAAGAAGCTACCAAGGTTCCCAGTGTATGTTCCTAAATCTCATTACTCCCAGGGTCCCCAACCATCAAGATGCATTATAGCATCTGCAAAATGTAACATCACCAGACTATTTTCCATGCCTGCTGCCTGCGCTGTTTAAATAGCAACACTGTTTGCGAATATATCTACCCAAATGGGCGTGGCCATCTTGAAATGAGGTGTGTTCAGGTACATTTCTGGCATAGAAAAGCCACTGAACGCTGAATAGACTGCATTCAGACTGCATTTGTACAGAAAATGCAGATCCATAGTCTACACTATACTGTGGGTTCTCTCATACTCACATGGAGAACCTCATGGAGCAGCGCATTGAGTCCAGGTAACTGCACCGCTCAAACAGCATTCCACCAAAGTCAGACTGCACCTGGTTCTTGAAGGGAACGTCGAGTGACACACTGATTGGTTTATTGTATGTTACACCCAAAACACACCAATGAAGAATTAAGAGGATTAGTACATGACTTTGCACACTTCTTAATAGCAAAGACACTCTGACACGAGCTAAATCATTATGCAGTCGACTGCTCGCTTTAGGGCAACTAAAAATATAAGTAAGTATCGAAAAAGGAGGTGAAATTTCCTCTAATATTTCAAAACGACTAAAACATGCAAAAACCTAAAGTCTAGTTAACAGAATTTGGTTCTTAATCAGTAAATATCAATAGAATGATATATGACGTTGAGTTACGATGAGAAACACTGTGAGTAACTAATACATAAAGAGCAGACATGTGATAAAAACCAAGGACAAATGTGTCACTCCGTCCAGTGATAAAAGCTCAAACAACAACTATCCCGCTGCCACCGCAGAGCGAGACTCACTGTAAAGCTGGTTTGAGTCATTCACGCTGATTATGACCCAGAAATCAGATTCACATTGAGCTGGGAGTCTGTTCTGTTTGGTGATCTGGAAAAAATGTAACAGACCACAGAACAGAGATCATGAGGTATTTTTATAGTCTACCCCCTTCTTGACCCTTGTTTGTGATGCTGTCTCCAACAAACAGTGTAAACGTTAATTTACGTTTAATTGGTTGCTTCTTGGTGTTTTTTTTTTTTTTTTTTTTTTGGGGGGGGGGGGTAAATTTTCTTTAATTTAACTACCTGAGAGAAAAAAAAACAAAATACACCAAACAGAACACCGAAATCTTAAGTTTCCCCTGCACACAATAACACTAATCACTCTCTCCACCACAGCGATGGATTGGCGCCCTGTCCTGGGTGTATCTGCCCAGCGCCCGAGACGTTCTCCCCTGGATGGGCATGGGGAACCCCACCGCGACCCTAATAGAGGATAAAGCGGGAGATAATGAATGAATGACTTTCTCCACCAATCACAGTGTTGCTGCTCAAACCAGTAGAGGTGGTGAGACATCTTGAGTCGCTTCTCGGTGGTTGTACAGAGTATATAAACCTATGTACTATGTATGTATAGATTATGTATAGTGTAAACATTAATTTACGTGTAATGGGTCGCACAGCACCGTTGAAATAGCAGTCTGCCAAAGTTAGACAGTACTAGGCTCTAAAAGGGAACGGCAAGTGAGGCGCTGATTGGTTTATTGTACGTGACGCCCAAATCACACCCATGAATCATGTCGTCACAATTGCAAAGACACAGAGTTGCGGGGTGCGTAGATGACGGCTCACTAAAGATCACGGAAATACAACCTCTTGAGTTGATTTTGGTGGTTATAAAGAATATATAAACCTCCGCAGGTTCCTAAAGAGTAAGAATAATGAATGTGATGATAATCGAAGCAACACACACACACACACACACACACACACACACACACAGTATCAGGTTTGTGATCATGATTCTTGCAAACAGTGTTAAAGTTAATTTACGTAAAATCGGTTCAAATAAAGCCGTTAAAATAGCAATCCGCCAAAGCCAAACTGCATGAGGCTCTTAAGGGGAATGACTAGTGACATGCTGATTTGTTTATTGCACGTGAAGCCCAAATCACACCCATGAATCACGTCAACTCACCCTATTTATTTATATATATATATATATATATATATATATATATATATATATATATATATATATATATATATATATATATATATATATAGTTGTGAGGTGCACGGTTTATGACTCATTAAAAATCATTGATATAAAAAATTTTAAGCCACTTCTTGGTATATAAACCTCCTTTAGGCTCTTAAACAGTAAGAATGTTAAACGTTGTAGAAATCAAAGGTGTGAATTTGTATAGGACACACACACACACACACACACACATACACACATACACACATTTGCTGTAACTGATAATCCAAAATCTAATTATTATAAAACAACCAACCCGGAGAAAAATATAGTATAGTAATATAGTATATGTGATAATTTCAGTAAATATATGAAATACAAACTCGTATAAATTAATATAACACACTTACACTGTTAATAAACCAATAATGAAAGAGCATCTTCTAATGGACGAACTGAATTACTGGTCAAAAGCAACTATGATGTCATATCCCTAATATAACAAGCCATGAGTAGATTGTTTGTCATACGTTTATTATATGTTCCTCCACTCAGTAACTATTCATTTCACCATGCCATGATTGCAGCCTTCGTGCCGAGGTAATAACAATAAATCTACATGGACAAACGCTACCAGATGTGAAGCGATGCCTCGCGAGCGGTAAATCACAGCCTGGTGTATTAGTAAATCCGCGAGGTGTGTGTTTGCAGCTCGACAGCCATAAAGCGCGAGTTAAGGTGAGCGAGCGTGATCCTTCTGGATGTGGTGGTGTCAAAACAAAGCAGGTTCCTTTAAAATGGCCTGCTGCACCCCACACCCCACACCCGTACCCGCACCCCCGCCTCCTCCGGCCCTCGTACCGGCCTGCGTCTTGTCTCTGTCATTAGCTTTGCACACTGTCTCTGAAGAAATGTTTTTTTTTTCCCATGTTCTTCTTTAAATCAGGTCTTTGTCACTTTTAATGAACACACATTTCACACCTGGCCTTCAAAAAATATACACATATTCAAAAATAACCACTTGCCCTGTTTGAGGTGTTGTGTGTGTGTGTGTGTGTGTGTGTGTGTGTGTGTGCGTGTGCATGTGTGTGTGTGTGTGTGAGAGAAGAGAAAGGGGGAAGAGAAAGAGGTGTAAGGAAAGGTGTGATTTCATTAAAACAACGAGTTCACCGGCAAAATGGTTCTATCCGAATCAAATAAAAGGAGAACTAAAATCCTAAAGGGATTCGTAATTCGTTTCATAACCATCAGGCCTTTCATTGTTTATATTTATTAAATTATTTATATAAATATTATTGGGTGGCCGTAATGGCTGAGTGGTTAACATGTTTGCCTCTCAGCGCTGGGGATGCAGATTCGAATCCCAATCTGGGTGGTGTTTCCATGTTCTCCCCATGTCCGTGTGGGTTTCCTCCGGGTTCTTCGCTTTCCTCCCACAGTCCAAAAACATGGATCAAGGTCAATTGAATTGTGAGTGTGTGTGCAGTGATAGATTGGCGCCCTGTCCTGGGTTTATCTGCCCAGCGCCTGAAACGTTCTCCCCTGGATGGGCATGAGGAACCCCCCCGCGATCCTAGTAGAGGATAAAGTGGAAGATAATGGATGGATGGAAAGATGGATAAATTGCCCCATTGTATTGCCAAGTGTATTCGCCTGACAATAAGATGGAACATAATAACAAAATCAGAGCTAATCGAAGTGAAAACAGGAATGACGTTTCCCAAACCTGTCACTGAACCCAATGACCTGTTCCTCACTGTTCTACACAGTGTTAGTAACTGTGGAGCCGTAGGCTTCATTTCTCCGCACCTGTAAGCGAAGAGGTGACCTGAAACAGCTGACCTTATTATGATTACTGGACGGAACCTGGATATTAATTGGACCGGCGGTCCTGCAGGACACCATTAATGGACTTACTTATAGTTTTTCCAGTTGTTAAATATAGTCACAATCTGTACATGGCTGTCCTACACTGTTGCTGCTGCCCAGCCACTCAAGGAGGGTGAGTCTTGATCCTCCCAAGGTTTCTTCCTTAAAATACCAACATAACAGGGAGTTTTTTCTTGCCACTGTCGCTTCGTCCTGCTCTTTGTGGGTTTAAAGGCTTTTAACTCTGTAAAGCTGCTTTGGGACAATATAATGTTGTAAAAAGCGCTCTATAAATATATTACTTGAACTTATTCAAATAAGTGCGTCCTGTTTGATGAGTACCATTCTGCTCTGAGATCTGTGACGGCTCCAGCCTTCATGGCTGCTGCAGGCCATTTGCAACCTCGTGTCTCGAAAGACCTCCCTGTAAATTGGTGAGAGTGCTTTTGGTCGGAAATGGCGGTAATGTTCAACCATGAATGTGTTGAGCGTAGTGAGAACAGTCTCTGACTGCATGGCTGCGGGTGCGACTGCGCTGGAAAACGTGAGAGCGCCGTGCTAACCGCATACCTTAGGCCAACCGAGTGTGTGTAGCAGTGGTGCCGCGGTAGGGGGGTATGTAGCATCACGCACCTCAAAGGACCGAAAATTCCTTTAATTTTCTGCACAAAGCCACAAATTACCAAAATGACACCTTTGTGAACGGGCCCGAGTGGAAAATCCCTGTCTGATTCATTCGATAGGCTAAAAGGTGCTCGCGAGGGGGGGGCGGGGGCCGTGACCCGACTGGGAGAACAGCTTCCTAAAGAGGACTTCCTCTTCTCCTTATAAACACCGCAGACAAGTTCGGCAGATGACAAGCACCAATCTATCACTAAGCAGCGGATGAATGGGTCTAATTTGCTGGCAGGTCTATTCTGCGATGGCTTGATAAAATACACAATATAGACCGAAATAAATAAATGAAAGGCTTAATCAGAGGGGGGGGGGGGGGGGGTTATAAATCCCAAACCTCTCACCAAAGCCAAACTGGAATGCCTTATTTGAAGGGACTGAGCAAAGTAGACAAAATAATTTAGTCTCATTTTATTATTCATTCCATCCATCCATTATCTTCCGCTATGTCCTCTACTAAGGTCACGGGGGGTTGGATTCCCCATGCCCATCCAGGGGAGAACATTTTGGGCGCTGAGCAGATCCACCCAGAACAGGGGGCAATTGATCCAGTGATCGGTGAGCACACACTCACTCACTCACACAAACGCACACTATAGGGCAATTGAGAGCATTCAATTTACCTTGACTATGTTTTCAGACTATGGTAGAATTTTTCGCCTCTCAGCGCTAAGGATCCCGGTTTGAATCCCAATCTGGGTGGAGTTTTCATGTTCTCTCCGTGATCGTGTGGGTTTCTTCCGGGTTCTCCGGTTTCCTCCCACAGTCTAAGAACATAGTAAATTAAATGCTCTTAATGACACCATATAGTTTGAGTGTGTGTGTGTGTGCGTGCGTGTGCGTCTATGTGTGTGTGTATTTGTGTGTGTGTGTGTGTGTGTCTATGTGTAATTGTGTGTGAGTGTTTGTCCATGTGTATGTGTGTGTGTGTTTTTATATACTGTATGTTTGTGTGTGCATGTGTGTGTTTATATGTGTGTACGTGTACATGTATGTATGTATGTCTGTGTGTATGTATATATATGTGTATGTATATATATATATATATATATATATATATATATATATATATATATATATATATATATATATGTGTGTGTGTGTGTGTGTGTTTGTGTGCACGTGTGTGCGTGTGTGTGTATATATGTGTGTATATGCATGTGTGTATGTGTCCATGTATGTATGTCTGTGTCTATGTATACTGTATATATATGTGTGTGTGTGTGTGTGTGTGTGTGTGTGAATATGCATGTATGTGTACCTGTGTGTGGGACTATGTGTGTGCCCAGTGATGACACCCTGTCAACCTGTCCTGGGTGTACCCCCCCCCCCCCCCCCCACGACCTTAGTAGAGGATTAACAGGAAGATAATGAATTAAGAGAGAAATGGATAATGCACAAGTTTTAAAAAAGAAAAATTAAAGACATTTGAAGCAGAACCACAACACTAAATTCATCCGCGTTGTTGGAACCGTTCCGTTTTATCTGCAGCCTAAAAGGTGCGTTGATGATGGCAGTTAATGGAAAGGTCTTTTTATGTAAAGCTGGTTAACTTCAACTCTGCCTGCCAATATTTACATTATTATATCTGTTGACTTTTTAATATTGCAAAGTGTAATCTGTTTCTATAAATACTTCATTCATTTGCAGAACCTAGAGAAGAATAATGAGAACATTTTATTGTACTATTTAAGAAGCAGCCAACCAGGCATCATTTATTCAAGCTCCACATTTATATACTTATCCTCATCGTACTTGAGAACGTGGATGAAGTTCACTCTCTGGTTTGCGAGTCTTTCGTTACTCTAGTCAGCTTATGTATCCCAACTTGATGGCTGGTGTCAGAACACAGGGTCAGCCATGATGCAGAACCCCGGTGTCTAATGGTTAGCACATCCTCCTCTCAGCGCTGGGGAGCCAGGTTCGAATCCTGATCTGGGTGGAGTTTCCATCTTCTCCCTGTATCCGCGAAATCCTTATTTGAAGGGACTGAGCAAAGTAGACGAAATACTTTAGTGTCATTTTATTATTCATTCATCCATCTATTATCTTCTGTTTTATCCTCTATTAGGATGGCGGGGGGGTTCCCCATGCCCATTCAGGGGAGAACACTCAGGGTCAGCCATGATGCAGCACTCTGGTGTGTAATGGTTAGCACATCCTCCTCTCAGCGCTGGGGATCCAGGTTCGAATCCTGATTTAGGTTTCCATGTTCTTCCCGTATCCCTGTGGGTTGCTCTAGGTTCTTCAGTTTAAAAAAATCATGAATTTAATGTATATTGTCTGTTAAAATTGCTCCAGTATAGAGTGTGTGTGTGTGTGTTTGTGTGTGTGTGTGTGGATGGATTGGTGCCCTGTTCCGGGTGTATTAGCCCAGCATCTGAGACGTTCTTCTCTGGATGGGCAGTGAAACCCCTCCCCCATATGACCCTAGTAAAGAATTAAGCAGACGATAATGATGCATGTTCTTCTGTTTAATCATCTACTGGGGGGGGGGGGGTCTCTATGCCCATGGGCGCTGGGCAGATACACCCAGCACAGAGCGCCAATCTATAACTGGGCACACACTCACTCACACAGAGAAACTATATAGGGGCAATTTAGAGCAACCAATTCACCTTGAATCCACGACAAAACCGGAGAACCCAGAGAAAACCCATGTGGACTTAGAGATTAGCACAAATGTCTCTCGGCACTACACAATCCCATGTGGGTTTTCTCCGGGTTCTCTGGATTCCTCCCACAGTCTAAAAAGACTATATAGGAGCAATTTAGAGCAGCCAATTCACCTTTAATCCATGGTTTTGGACTGTGGGAGGAAAGCAGAGAACCGTGATGAAAGCCAGACAAGGGAGAACATGGACACCACCCAGATTGGTATTTGAACCTGGATCCCATCGCCGAGAGGCGGACGTTAGGCGTGCTAACCACTAAACCGTATAAAGTACATAAAGTAGCTCATATTCTCAAGCGGCCATACTGATCAACATGACATTGCCCCATTACATCTGAGCAAAGCGCCCGTCCAACCTTGTGGCCTCCTATTCATTCCGTTTAGATGATGCTTTTAGCGTGATTTGTACCTTTTATAGATTTTCCCACAAACAAGATCAATCTTCCCTCAAAACGTTTTCTTTAGCCATTCACACAGATTATGAAAAATGTATTAATTACTATGAAAGCCCGCGTCCACTATCATGTCGTTTAATCTTATCAGAGGGACTGATTTACGAGCCCCTCAGCTGGGGAGTGATGCTGCTGAGTCGAGAAAGATGTCGGTTGACCTTCCGTAACCCCGATCGCAGCGACGGCTCCCAGGATTTATGAAGCCGTTGGACATTACTCATCGATGATCTACTCTATCCTTCACTTCAGCAACAACCTTCGGAGGATGACAACAACGCTCCAATGGAATGCGTTGAGAACCGCTTATGATTCGTACCTGGGCTGTGATAACTGCTGAAACGAGGACAGCGATGTTCCGTTAGTCATTTGTCTCAGTGTTTAGGGTGTAGGGTGGCATGGTGGCTTAGTGGTTAGCATGTTCTCCTCTCAGCGCTGGGGATTCCCGGTTCGAATCCTAGTCTGGGTGGAGTTTCCATGTTCTCCCCGTGTCCGCATGGGTTTCTTCCGGGTTCTTCGGTTTACTCCCACAGTCCAAAAACATGGTTCAAGGACAATTTAATTCTCCATATTGCCCCATGTACTGTGTGTGTCAGTGTTTGAGTAAGCGTGTGCCCAGCGATAGATTGCCACCCTGTCCTGGGTTTATCTGCCCTGCAGCCAAATTTTTCTCCACTGGATGGGGGGAACCGATGGGACCCTAGAAGAGGATAAAGCAGAAGATAATGGATGGATGGATATATATATATATATATATATGTCATTTGTCTTAGTGTTTAGGGTGTAGGGCAGCACGTGGCTTAGTGGTTAGCACGTTCTCCTCTCAGCGCTAGGGATTCCCAGTTTGAATCCCAATCTGGGTTGAGTTTCCATGTTCTCCCCGTGTCCATGTGGGTTTCCTCCGGATTCTCCGGTTTCCTCCCACAGTCCAAAAACATGGATCAAGTCAAATGAATTCTCCAAATTGCCCCATATAGAGTGTGTCTGTGTGAGTGAGTGTGTGCCCAGCGATAGATTGGCGCCCTGTCCTGGGTGATTCTGCCCAGCGCCCGAAACGTTCTCCCTGGATGGGCATGGGGAACCCCCCCCCCGACCCTAGTAGAGGATAAAGGCAATTTCTACAGTCAGTGGGGGATCAAATACCTATTTCCTCCACTGTATATATATAAATATAATAATATATATATATATATATGAAATTCCTGTATGAAGAGAGACCAGTCAGTCAGTCAGACAGTAACAAGTCCCGTCGACAAGATACTCTTTCCCTCTTCCCACATTTTCCTCTGACTGACATCTCTGACATATAGAATAGTTCATCTATTCCCCAGGTGACAGGCAGAGAGCGGGTTTTTTTGTCTTCAGTGTTCTTTAGCGTGTGATCAGGGATCCTTGTCGCCCCTGCTAAATTTAGCACTGGCGGCAATTAGCGTCGGAGTCGTACAGTCACTCCTGACATGGCTGACAAACAGTCAAGCAGCTTAACAAGTCAGAAATGACGGAGTGCTGCCGGGACGGAACGAACGGCAGCCGCAGTGTGACTGAAGTTCAGTCTGTGTGAGACTGACACGAACCCAAAGCTCGTTCCCCTCCTCGGTTTGGCTCGGGTTTGTCACATGTGAGATTTGAATGGCAGTGCACCAAGGCATGTCAGCGCACTGACAGAGGAGCACGGGACCTCATTGGTGTTTGGAGTGAATTGTAAAGGGTCAAAATGAGGTTCTGAGTGGGTTGTACACTGATTACATATGATGAAGTGTACTCACTATGTACCCTGTGAGGGTAACAGGTTAGAACATTTGGAGAGAATGAAATACACTATGCACTTATGAGACACAGTTATGCAATTATGAGACACAGTCGACAATGAATAGGGTCATTAGGGGGTTCTCTATGTTCATCCAGGTCAGAATGTTTTGGGTGCTGAGCAGATACACCCAGGTCAGGGCGCCAATCCATTGCTGGAAGCGGACCTCATCCAGCGGAAGAACATTTCAGAGACTGGACAGATAGACCCAAGACGGATTGGCAATCCATCGCTAGAAATACTTTCATTTCTATAGACACACATTGCCAGTCCAATGGGGAACGTTTCAAGTGCTGAGCAGATGCACCCAGGTTGGGGTGCCAATCCATCACTGGACACGCTCCCACACATATTATCCATCCATTATCTTCCACTTTATCCTCTACTAGGGTTGCGGGGGAGTTCCCCATGCCCATGCAGGGGAGAATATTTCGGGCGCTGGGCAGATACACCCAGGACAGGGTGCCAATCGTTCACTGGGCACGCACATACTCACACAGACACACACAAACACACTCTATATGGGGCAATTTGGAGAATTCACTTGACCTTGAGCCATGTTTTTGGACTGTGGGAGGAAACCGGCGAACCCGATCTACTGGCCATAAAATCTTAATCCATTATCTTCCACTTTATACTCTACTACAGTGCAGAGGGGTTCCCATGCCCATCCAGGGGAGAACGTTTTGGGTGCTGGGCAGATACACCCAGGACAGGGTGCCAATCTATCACTGGGTACACACTCACTCACACAGACACACTATATATGGAGTAATTTGGAGCATTCAATTGATCTTGAGCCATGTTTTTGGACTGTGGGAGGAAACCCAGACATGGGGAGAACATGGAAACTTGAACCTGGAATCCCTAGCACTGAGAGGAGAACATGCCCACACACATATTATATAAAGACAATTTAGAACAGCTAATTCACCTTAGTCCATGTTTTTGGACTGTGGGACGAAACCCGAAAACCCGGAGGGAACCCACCCAGTTTCCTGGGGAACATGGAAACTCCCAGATTGGGATTTGAACCAGGACCCCTATTGCTGAGAGGTGCATGTGCTTACTTCTATGCCACCGTGCCGCCCGTAATGATTGGTGTAACCAAGGACAGATTTCTCAATCCCCCAAATTTGCCGTAAACACAAGCTGCATTTGTTATCAACTCCTTCTTCCTCCCTCATTCTTCCTCCTCCAGTCATCCAGATGCTCGCATATCAACCTATGGGGTAAATTTGTCCGGCGTGATTCAGCTCGCAGCGGCAATCGCAACATCCTGCAACTCCGAACTCCAGGAGCGCAGACATCCCCAAAAGTCAACTCAACCCACACACATACCCGCAAATTCAGCTCTGTCAGAGGATGAGTAGTACACTCCACCTCTCTCTCTCACACTCTCTCTCTCTCTCTTCTCTTTTCCCGTCGTCTTATCTTTTTCCCATACCAGTCTCCAGCTCTCTCAGAACCGCTGAGCATGTTTGACCTTAAACCGTGACTCCGTCTTTACACTGTCAGCTCCAGTGTGGCTTCTCAGGGCCTGCCAGATCTGCGCCTGCGAAATATCTCCTGACAGTCCGTCATCCATCAGACGCGACGTTTTCTCTGTACGTCTATTAATAATTGAGCGGCGCTGAAGATGGCGCGTTGCGAGGCGAGGCGCGGTGCATGGGGAGTTTAGAAGTTGCGAGGCGGTTTAGGCTAAACGCCACTTCTCTCCCTGGGAAATCTAACAGCGAGGGCGAGTGCACCTTGTTAGCTCTAGCTCGAGGGTGCACTTATGCTTTCTTCTTAAAGTCCTGCTGTAAAGAAGACAGACTGTAAATAAGTGACTGTATGGAGGAGAGAATGCAATTTCAACCCCAACCATGACAGAAAGCAGCTTTCGAACAAACAAACCTGAATAACTTTTACCCATTAATTGACAAAGCCTTGTTTATATACAGTAGCAGTCAGGTGTTATGGAAACGGTTGCCATGAGCTGGAAAAAGGCATTGAAATGCTGGTTTTTGAGACTCACACCATTCTTGGAGCAGATGCACATATGGATACTTGAGCATCAACACTGTGTGCATAGTAGCTCGGTGGTTAGGTGTCAAGCTAGCAATCTGAAGGTTGGAGGTTCAAATCCCAAGTCCACCCTGTGCACTAAAGTTACCACTGTGGGCAAGGCCTTTAAGTTTAATCGTTAAAAAAAATACGAGAGCAGCATTAGGATTTCTGAAATCGGCCGCATGTGGGGAAACCAAATTGCCCCATATAGAATCTGTGCTCAGCGATAGACTGGCGCTCTGTCCTGGGTGTATCTGCCCAGCGCCTGAAAAGTTCTCCCCGTTTACCTTTTGCCTATTAATTGAAAAAGCCTTGTTTATATACAGTAGCAGTCAGACGTCATGGAAATGGTTGCCATGTGCTGGAAAAATACATTAAATTCTGATGCAGGACTGCTGGTTTTTGAGGCTCACACCATTCTTGGAGCAGATGTACATACGGATACTTGAGCATCAAGACTATGTGCATAGTAGCTCGGTGGTTAGGGTGTCAAGAAAGGAAGGTTGGAGGTCTGAAGGTTGGAGGTTCAAATCCCAAGTCCACCCAGTGCATTAAAGTTATCACTGTGGGCAAGGCCTTTAAATTTAAGTAATCCGTTTTGCCTTCTGTACATGCACACAGAGGAATTCCCTACTATTGCCCTAAACCCTCATTGCTCTGTATTGTGTCTGACCCCTCAAAAGTGGGACACTTGCAAGTCGCTTTGGACCTGATGTAATGTAAAAGTAATGCATGAAGTACACACTGATGCCCATCACACACCGGAATGCATCCCATGTTGTTAAAGGCAGTTAGATCACATTGTTGCGTGAGCTGATGTTTAATGGGAACATTAACTTCCGCTCTTGACCCATATCGAAATGCCTTTCTGCATCGTGTTGCGCCTACACGATGGGCTAATTGGATAATTGCATGATTGACTTTGTTCCTATTGGGGCTGTGTTTATTCACAAGCCTTTAAACAGCCAGAATTAGTATGAATATGTATCTGACTTTCAATCTTTAATTGTTTTTTTTTTGTTTTTTTTAATAAGGTCCAGGTTGCCATCGTTCCTTTTGCCTGAAGTCTCCAACGGTTTAATTTAGTGCTAATCATGAAATGGACTGCTGTTTATATTCATCCGTATATTTCTATTGATGGTACAAGATATGGGACGGCACGGTGGCTTAGTGGTTAGCACGTTCGCCTCTCAGCTCTAGGGATTCCCGGTTCGAATCCCAACCTGGAGTTTCCATGTTCTCCTCGTGTCTACATGGGTTTCCTCCGGGTTCTCCCAGTCCAAAAACATGGATCAATGTCAATTAAATTCTCCAAATTGCCCCATATAGAATGTGTGAGTGAGAGTGTGCCCAGTGATAGATTGGCGCCCTGTCCTGGGTGTATCTGCCCAGCGCCCGAAACCCCCCCCCCCCGCGACCCTAGTAGAGGATAAAGCGGAAGATAATAAATGAATGAATCATTGAAATTTGATGGTGAGAAATGTGAATGACGTTCTGATAAATGGTAAACATTCATTTACATTAATCTTTCATATTCATTAAAAAAAAAGTAAATATAAAATCCACTATAAATAATTTGTTCTGTTTTCAGTATTAAACACTCCATTGATTCTTAATAAACTGTGTTTTAATAAATTAATTGGCTTTAAATGAAAATGGGTACCACAGTCGTCATCGTTTTTGGATTCCACCAATTGTTGGTGGACGGATTAGCATCGAAAACGAAGCTTCCACTGTGCATAAATGTCAGAGATGCAGGTTCTCATCACTACAAGCCCACGCATTGCCATGCCAGTCCCAACTTTTAGGCTCACGCCCAACTTAAGGCTTTTGAGAAGCCTTCACAATGTAACAATCAGTCAAAAGCGTATCTCTCATTTCTCCTTCTGTTCACGTAGCATTCACCTATGAGGATTGCCTTACTCTCTCCCTCTCCCTCTAATTAAGTAGCCTTTAAGCATTTCCCCGCAGAGAGCTCACTGCCAGAACAAAGCCGCCATTGTTTGGCTTTTTTTCGTTGTCTTCTTCTTCTCCCGATGCCCGGGCAGCGAGGGGCTCCTTACGTTACGGCAGGCCGATAGTGCAGTCCTCGAGGGGCTTCTGATTGAGTCGCTGCTCGGCTCGGCCCTGTCTGCACGCTGGCTGGCTGTGTGTGGGGAGAGCGTTTAATGAGAGAATGATTGCTGTGTTCACCGCTGACTGTTCAGGGATGGGTCATCTGGTGATGTGGAGAGGCTCGTCTGATCAGAGAGGACAATGATCCAAGGAAACTGGAGAGGAAGAGCCCCAGCTTCCCACCGAGGCGCAGGCCAGCAGCTAATGACCTGAAGTGAGCTTTTCCCTGAGAGCACGGTGCATACGCAAGTTCAGCTCTGTTTACAACGCAACCTCCTCTAATTGGGATGCTCCAGGGTTCTTTTTACTACACCGAGCACCTTGTGACGGGGTATGGCGCTGCGGTGGAAGTGTGTGTACAGCATGAGTGTGTAATGATATGAGCGATGTGAATTCACTAAGCAATCTAAATAAAAACCTTTAATATTGGGGTATAAATTGGGGTTTTTGAAATATCAGACTTCAACGTCACAATCAAGGGTGGCACGTGACTTAGTGGTTCCAATCCCAATCTGGGTGGAGTTTCCATGTTCTCCCCATGTCCACCTGGGTTTCCTCCAGGTTCTCTTGTTTCCTCCCACAGTCCAAAAACATGGATCAATGGGGAAAACCCGTGCGACCCTAGTACAGGATTAAGCGAAAGATAATGGATGAAATTATCTGATCTCATTATCTTCGTCTTAATCCTCTACTAGGGTCATGTGGGGTTTCCCTATAGCCATCCAGGGTAGAAGGTTTCGGGTGCACTGTGCAGATACGCTTAGGACAGGGCACCAATCGCTGGGCATACACTCCCTCAATCACTCACTCACACACTGTAAGGGCAATTTAGAGCAGCCAATTTACCTTGAATCCATGTTTTTTGACTGTGGAAGGAAACTAAAGAACACTGAGGAAACCCACACAGACACTGTGAAGAACATAGAACATAGAAACCTGTAAAACCTGTAAACATTGAAACTTTGCTCAGATCAGGATCAGAACCTGGATCCCCAGCATCCAGGGTTATTCTCCACTCTTTGTTTTATATGTACTGGGATAGGCTCTAGCCATCTATGATCGGGATAATCAGCTTAAAAAAGAACTTTTAAGTCATGATTGGTTGTAACACATTACATATAGTTATAGTTTTTATAAATTTGTGTTTAAACTGAACATATTATGATTTCATTGGATTCATTCCTCTGTTTTGCATGATGTTCAGCTCTGGACGCAGCTTGCAGTCACTCATTCATTTACACATGGAACTATTTAAAGCAGCCCATACGAAGTCGTATAATAAGTGAAGTTTGGAATAAAGGTCACGGCTTAATCCCCTCCCACTTCCTTATCACCTGTCAATATATTCCTGTATCTTCCCTCAGTGCACCGTCATGCATTTTTTACACCCACCTCCTTCCCCTTTCACTCCACCGCACATTTCTTCTAATAAGCAGCTGACTTCTAGCTGGAGCGGCCCCGGACTCCCAAGTTCTCCGACTTGTTTCTCACCACTGTTCATGCCAAATGACATACCTCTGGAAGCGTGGAGCTCTTTGGCACCTGTGGTTCCTGCTGCAGTGCTGATACCACCCCCGCCAAGAGGACATGGCCTGGAGGGCATAAAGAGCAAAAAGTTGCACCTCCACATATCCATGTATTCAGACTAAACCTGGATACCTGAAAGACAGTCCCTGTAAGGTAAATTGAGAACATACCAAACCCTCAGATCCAGTTAATAGAGCGATGTGACATCAATACAAACCATTCCAGTGTCATTTTATTAAATATGTATATCTATATATGTGTGTGTGTATGTATATATATATATATATATATATACAGTATATATATATATATATATATATATATATATATATATATATATATATATATATATAATATGTATGTATAACAATATATATATATATATATATATATATATATATATATATATATATATATATATATATATATATAAAACAATCTGAAGGCTGAGGGTTCAAATCCCGAGTCCACTGAAGTTACCTATGTGGCACTTGAGCAATGCTCATAAACCTTATTGCTTTAAAAGTGCTGAATCATGACATCTGACCCCAACCCTCAAACTGGGATACTTTTAATTTGAAAGTGTTTGCTAAACGACCTTACCCAGGTGATTTTATGGCCTAATGATTAAGTTAAACTAGTAAAACTAGTAATCCTAGTTTTCAATAATAAAAACTAGTTTTTATTTGCAAAAGTCAAAATTTTTAGCAAGGGCGGCACGGTGGCTTAGTGGTTCGCATGTTCTCCTCTCGGCGCTGGGGATTCCCGGTTCGAATCCCAATCTGGGTGGAGTTTCCATGTTCTCCCTGTGGGTTTCCTCCACGTTCTCCGGTTTCCTCCCACAGTCCAAAAACATGGCTCAAGGTCAATTGAATTCTCCAGATTGCCCCATATAGAGTGTGTCTGTGTGAGTGTGTGCCCAGCGATAGATTGGCGCCCTGTCCTGGGTGTATCTGCCAAGCGCCCGAAACGTTCTCCCCTAGATAAGCATGGGGAACCCCCCTGCGACCCTAGTAGAGGATAAAGCGGAAGAGGATGAATGGATGTAAAATATTAGCATGCTAGGCTTCCTCTTTGCTACTTCTGCTAGCGTCATTGCTAGATCTCATTCAGGTGAGGCGGAACTTTGAAGCTGTTCTCTGATCTTCTCTTTCTACTCTCCACATGCTTTGTACTGGCTAAGCAGAGGAGGCAAACACACAAACCATCTCAGCACACTTTTAAAATAATCATCACAAGACAGCTAGCGAGAGACTGAGAGAGACACACACATGCGCAAAAAAAAAAGCGAGAGGCTGTGGAGAGAGTGATGGGTAACAGAAGGCTCAGAGCACACGGTGAGAGTGTGTAAATTTTTCATCCTGGCTCTAGGATCAGGATGGCAGAGGATTGCAGGGCAGGATTAGCAGCTCTAAGCCCTAACAAGGACTACGGAGATACTGCAGGAGAGGCGCGGATCAAAAGGAGCAGGATTCCATACCATCCCGAAACCCTCGCAACGGCTAATTATGCAGGCCTGGGATCTCCTCCAAAAAAAAAAAAAAAAAAAAAACGTCCCCCTTTCACACAAATATGAGAACAATGTGTGCCGCCGCTTTCCCATAGCCTCTGTAATTCTCAGCATCGGGTCAAGATGATACAAGATGCTGAGGAATCATGCTTCATGCCTCACTTGCTGATTCCTACATCACTTGAAAGCTCAGTCGTTTTATGGAACAAATGTTCTGTCTGTACGAGACACTGGCAGCAAAGCAAAATGGGACAGTCATTTAATAAAGAACGTTATATGGATTAATATCGCATGATTATTGGATTTCTATCTTTTATTTAGTCTCCTGGATCATCAAGTACCTAGTGGCACGATTGGGTGACCTTAGTGTGGAAGAACTTGACTGACCCATACATAGACCTGATCATAACTCCATCAAACATGTTCTTGGGTTGGACTAACAGATATTGTGAGCAGGCTTCCCTCATCTAACATCAGTGTCAAGATGATACAAGATGCATCAATCCTCACTTGTTGATTCTACATCACTTGAAAGCTCAGTCACTTTATGGAACAAATGTTCTGTTTGTACGAGCCACTGGCAGCAAAGCAAAACGGGACAGTCATTTAATAAAGAACGTTATATGGACACAGGTATTAAGCCACATCGCTTTATTATTAAATTTCCATGCTGTATTAAGTCCCCTGGCTGTGCCTTCTGCACAACTGTGTGCCTACAACTACCTACCGGCACAATTGGGAAGTTTAGTGTGGAAGAACTTGACTGACCCACACATAGACCTGACCATAACTCCATCAAACACGTTTTTGGGTTGAACTAACAGATATTGTGAGCAGGGTTTCCTCATCCAACATCAGTGTCAAGATGATACAAGATGCTGAGGAATCATGCTTCATGTGTTACTAGCTGATTCCTGACCCACACTCAAACACGTCAATCATCAAACACGTTTTGTGGCGGGTTGAACTAATGGATATTGTGAGCAGGGTTTCCTCATCCAACATCAGTGTCAAGATGATACAAGATGCTAAAGAATCATGCTTCATGCCTCACTTTCTGATTCCTACATCACTTGAAAGCTCAGTCACTCAGTCATTTAATAAAGAACGTTATATGGACGCAGGTATTAAGCCATATCACATGATAATTGGATTTCTATGTTTTATTAAGTCTCCTGGCTGTGCCTTCTGCACAACTGTGTGCCTACAACTACCTACCGGCACGATTGGATGAGTTTAGTGTGGAAGAACTTGACTGACCCACACATAGACCTGACCATAACTCCATCAAACACGTTTTTGGGTTGGACTAACATATATTGTGGCAGAGTTCCCTCATCCAACATCAGTGTCAAGATAATACAAGATGCTGAGGAATCATGCTTCATGCCTCACTTGCTGATTCCTACATCACTTGAAAGCTCAGTCGCTTTATGGAACAAATGTTCTGTCTGTGCGAGCCACTGGCAGCAAAGCAAAACGGGACAGTCATTTAATAAAGAACGTTATATGGACACAGGTATTAAACCATATCACTTGATTATCAAATTTCCATGCTGTATTAAGTCCCCTGGCTGTGCCTTCTGCACAACTGTGTGCCTTCAACTACCTACCGGCACAATTGAGTGAGTTTAGTGCAGAGGAACATAGACCTGACTGTAATTCCATTACAATCCTTTTTTGGATGAACTAACGCAGATTGGGGCGGCACGGTGGCTTAGTGGTTAGCACGTTCGCCTCTCAGCGCTAGGGATTCCCGGTTCGAATCTCCATCTGGGTGGAGTTTCCATGTTCTCCCCGTGTCCGCGTGGGTTTCCTCCGGGTTCTCCGGTTTCCTCCCACAGTCCAAAAACATGGATCAAGTCAATTGAAATCTCAAAATTGCCCCATATAGAGTGTGTCTGTGTGAGTGAGTGTGTGCCCAGCGATGGATTGGTGCCCTGTCCTGGGTGTATCTGCCCAGCGCCCGAGACGTTCTCCCCTGGATGGGCATGGGGAACCCCACCGCGACCCTAATAAAGGATAAAGTGGGAGATAATGAATGAATGAAGATTGTGAGCAGGATTCCAGTGTCAAGATGATACAAGATGCTGAGGAATCATGCTTCATGCCTCACTTGCTGATTCCTACATCACTTTAAAGCTCAGTCACTTAATGGAACAAATGTTCTGTCTGTATGAGCCACTGGCATGAAAGCAAAACGGAACGTTTGTTTAATAAAGAACATTATTTGGACACAGGTATTAAGACACATCACTTGATTAGTGAATTTCCATGCTGTGTTAAGTCCCCTGGCTGTGCCTTCTGCACAGCTGTGTGCCTTCAACTACCTAGCAGCACGATTGGGTGAGTTTAGTGTGGAAGAACATAGACCTGACCGTAACTCCATTACAATCCTTTTTTGGACGAACTAATGCATATTGTGAGCAGGGTTCCCTCATCCAACATCAGTGTCTGACCTCACAAATGCTATTCTGGATACAGACAAACTGCAGAATCACCTCCTTAACGAACGAAGCCGAGATCCCGAATCCCCCATCAGCCAACATCAGTATTCCCAACAACTGCACTAAAGTGCCACGCAAGCACTGATGTCTTAACTAAAGCACAACTTAACTTGATCCGCTGTGCAGCCATATTAACACCAGCTACCTTCAGTGGAACATTAAGTCACACAGTGACAAGACCATCACGGCGCTCATGCAGCGCTTCTCTTTTCATGCAGCCGCACAGCTGCCGGCTTTTGACGTTGATGATCTTCGTCGAGCAGCTTCAGCTGGAGACAGAGAAGTACTTGAAATGCTATTATGCTTGTAGTGGGCACCGCTGTAGGCTTCGTTGGAGGGGGGCCCGCTCGGTAGACAGATTGCTTGTCACTACACGACTTTGCATCTTCGCCTGATGACTGTAATAACAGCCATTCCTCCGAGTGGTGGCAAACAGAGAGAGGAGACGAAAGAATAGCGAGAGACACGAGAGGAGACGGGGATCTCTTAAGCAGAAGTATTTGTTGTCACTTGCGGCAATCAAAACAGATATTTGGACTCGAAGCGAGAGTTGAAGATGAACGCATATGTGATGGATTCGACGCCGTAACCCAGTTCTGCTGATTGTTTCAGGTCTGGATTTAGATTTAGAAAGTGAATATAATGGAATTGAGCAGATTAACGGGTCCGTGGAGGTTTAATGAGAGACAGTGGGCAGTAGGTGAACTCTAGAGGAATCAGAACCGATAGTCATGTGACCTCTTACTATATTACTGATTAGGTTTAGTTTAGCTTAATAGATTGAGGACAATTATACATATCTGGGGTTGTTATTCCATCCATTATCTCCCGCTTTATCCTATATTAGGGTCGCGGTGGGGTTCCCCATGCCCACCCAGGGGAGAATGTTTCGGGCGCTGGGCAGATACACCCAGGACAGGGCGCCTATCTATCGCTGGGCACACTCACTCACACACACACAAACACATTCTATATGGGGCAATTTGGAGAATTCAATTGATCTTGATGCATGTTTTTGGACTGTGGGAGGAAACCGGAGAACCCAGAGGAAACCCACTCGGACACGGGGAGAACATGGAAACTCCACTCAGATTGGGATTTGAACCAGGAATTCCTAGTGCTGAGAGGCGAACGTGCTAACCACTAAACCACCGGGCCGCCCGGGGTTGTTATTATTTAGATAAAACCACTTGGCTTAACGTTTTCCTACAATATAAATGCAAATGAGGTCAGTAGTTGAACTCTAAAGGAATTAGAACCATTAGTCATGGGACCTCTTTATAATTTCTAATAAGGTTTAGTATAGCTTAACAGATCGAGGACAATTACACATATCCTGGGGTTGTTATTATTTAGATAAAACCACTTAAACCACGGTTGAGATAAAAAAATAGCTAAAGCTCCTTGAGTCACTTCTTGGTGGCTTAAAGAGTATATAAACCTACACAGGATCCCGAAGTGTAACTATATCAAGTGTTGTGGTAATCCAAGCTACCGTGTGTGATTTGTATATGACAGTTTTAACTTGTGAGGACCGAGGCTTAGTGGGGGACCCATCCTCATTGAGTGGCCGGGTAGAGCTAACAGTGGAGGACACTGTTGCCACTTGTAAACATTTGTTTACGTTGTCCTGTTGGTAAGAAATCTTGTCTCCTGTCCTTATTCGTACTCACCCTGTTATACTGTCTATTGTGATTCTCTGTGTCGTGGTTGGGTCCAGATTGGTTGGGTCCATTTTCCCAGCATGCCGTGCCTCCTAACAGAACTATGTTATTGGTGCTGGTGTAATAAGTACATATTACGCTGGAAATGCCAGTCTGACACAATGTTAGCTAGCTCGGTTAATTACTGTATATTATTTCCCTTCGTTTGAGTCCCTTCATTTGCGTTGTAAACAATCCGCTTAGAATTTGTAAAGACCTCGAAGTGTATTAATGGTCATTCAATTTCTGATTTGGCTTCTGTTTATCTTGTTCCTGCTTTGGCCTAGAGGTGATGATAAATAGGATAACGGGCATATTCGTCATGTTCAGCTGTCTCCTATAAAAAATCCTCGCTTCATCTCGAGATTCATCTTTGTCATTGAGAGCAGTCGGGATTTCTTTAATGCCTAAGGTCGTAATGTAATGATGTGTAACATATAAGGGGATATTCACAAGGACCATCATGGCATCCATCAATAAAAGCACTGATGTGCATGACTATTAATAGATATGATGATTCACCATGAGTGTACGGTGTGATGATCGAAACACTGCGAGTCGCCCTTTTACTCATTTCTGGGTTCAGAATGGAATAAGTGATTTTTTTGCTATATATTACATTATATAACATTATACACAAAGCGTTGCTTCTATCTTACACCCTTTACAAGGTGCGTCTCGATGCTCTAGACTATGTTACCCGCCTTCCACCTGCATGGTTTAAATAGCAACGCTGCTTGTGAATACATCTCCCCGATGGGCATGGTCATCTCAAAATGAGGCGTCTTTAGGTACATTTCTGCTGTATCGCTATCTCAGCGATGAAAAACCCAGGTGCACGACTCTCCAGACGTCAACAGTCAGATGTCGGTCGCTATCTCGGTGGTGAATCAACACAGACGTGTGTCCAACGCCACTGAACGCTGAAACAAACTGAACGCAATTAAATCTGAGTGCATTTAAACAGAGAATCCAGAAACATACTCTACACTATACTGTGGGTTCTCCATTCACACTTAAATTTAGAACCTCATAGAGCAGCTCATAGAGTCCAGGTAGCTGCTTCACTTAAATAGCAATCCGCCAAAGTCAGACTGCACCTGATTCTTAAAGGGAGCGACAAGTGACACGCTGATTGTTTTATTGCATGTAACGCCCAAAAAAATCGCATTTAATCGCATTTCAATATTTAACATGAGAAATATTTCATGTTTCCAAAGTTTGGATGATGAATAAATCAATGAACATAAGCTTAAACTTCAAAATCTGGTTTATTTTCCCACCAGTCTACTACACAGACCAATAGGTGAGTGCAGAAACGTTACGTACAAAATGTTACTGACCTACGCGCTAACCCCAACATATTTTGCGTTGTGGTAACGAAAGGTGGAAGTGCTCGTTCCTATATATGTGTATGGGTTCCCTATGCTGAGGAAAATGTTTCAGGCTCTGGGCAGATACACCCAAGACAGGGCGCCAATCTATCGCTGGCCACACACTCACACAGACACACACAGACACACACACACACACACTCTCTATATGGCAATTTTCGAGAATTCACTGTGGGAGGAAACTATATATATATATATATATATATATATATATATATATATATATATATATATATATATATATATATATCCTTTCATTCATTATCTTCCGCTTTATCCTATATTAGGGTCGCTAATTCGGGCGCTGGGCAGATACACCCAAGACAAGGCGCCAATCTATCGCTGGGCACACACTTACTCACACACACACACACACACACACGCATACACACTCTATATGGGGCAATTTGGAGAACTCAAGTGACTCTATGTTTTTGGACTGTGGGAGGAAACCGGAGGACCCAGAGGAAACCCACACAGACATGGGGAGAACATGGAAACTCCACCCAGATGGGGATTCGAACCGGGAATCCCTAGCGCTGAGAGGCGAACGTGCTAACCACTAAGCCACCGTGCGTCCCTACATACATATATATATATATATATATATATATATATATATATATATATATATATATATATATATATATATATAATTATATAATTTATAAATTATTTATAAATATAGTGTGTGTGTATGTCTCACATATCCCCCCCCCCCCCCCCCCCCACACACACACACACAAAGACATGTACAGGTCGCTTAGTCCTCTCTATAAATCTGCAGTCATTCTCCACAAAGATCCTGGTTGCACATCTTATGGACATGTCCTTGATATGTCTTTATTACAGGTCTCACTCTCTCTCTCTCTCTCTCTCTCTCACACACACACACACACACACACACACACACACACACACACACACACAAACACCATCATCATAAGCGGCTCATCAGTGGAGTCAGCACCGCTGGAAGGGGCAACTCTCTCCTCCCCTCTCCTCCCTCTCCTGTCGTACTTCCCTGCCTCCATGCCCTCTCGTTTTTTATCTCCCTCTTCCTAAGGTGTTCTCCTGAAGGGCTGAGGCCGACAGACAGGCAGACAGACAGACAGACAGACAGAGGGGGAGGGGCAGAGCCACAGAGATGGGGAGAGAAAAGCGAACACTTGACTTGAAGGCGGGAGAGATAATTCACCGGTCTGTTTAAGGTTACAGTGGCATTTGCATTTCAAAAGCACCCGGCGACGTGGCGCGGCTCAGGGATGCCGGGTCTGGCCCACGGCGTGTCATCGACTGTCAGCAGGCATCTAGGCCTTGATGAAATTAATAGAGCGGCCCATGATTGATAATACCCCTCGTGTCTCGTCTCCTTTCACCTGTGCTCAACCTCGGCGTCTTGGTTTGGATCTGCATCCGGTGAAGAGCTCTTGCACGTTTATGTGTAAATGAACAGCTGGCTTTCCATCCCAACACTTTGATATCCCGTCCCAGTGCTGTGGGAAGTGATGAAGAGGATGGCAAAAGAGGAAGAATGTCCTCTGTCTCTGTACTGTACTATCTCCGAGACTTTACATAGAAACCAAGAACTAGAACCCTTATTCAATCCTTATGGTTGCTGTGTATTATATACAGTTCCTGTCAAAATTTTGGACATGCCCCCTTCTTGCTCCATTCTCTATTTCCTCCACTTATCATATAGATGGACTTTGTAGTTTTATAATTACAGACTGTAGTCGATCTGTGTTCTTTGTTGTTGTTAGTCCCCTGTTGGTTCTCTGTCCTCTATTGGTCAGGAGCATCACAAAATTGGTATCATTTGGGTGGTGGATTGTTTATTGTCAGTTCTGCAGTGACACTGATGTGGTGAGGGGGTTTTAGTGTAGTTTCATTTCTCCACCTCATTGACACTGCTGGGATAGGACTAATGCACCAACCAAATAACCCCTGTTCTGTGGTGGGGTTCTGACCATTAGAACAGTGTAATGGGGATGTACACAGTATGTACTGTAGAACACAAACAGATGGACTACAGTCTGGAATTGTAGAACTACAAAGTCCATCTTTACAGCAAGTGGAACTGAGAACATGGACAATAAGTGGAGCAAAAAGGGGGTTTGTCCATACGTATATGTATGTATATGTACACAAACTTTCATGTACACACTCATACATATAGACCAACTCCATACAAACAACATCCATTGAGATGAGATGCGATTTATCTTTGGAATGTGGTTGGGAACTGGAGTACCAGAAGAAAACCCACTCAGGCACAGTGGACGTGCACTCAGAAAAGAGCTATGAGACGGTAGCGCCAACCCCCTGCGCCATTCTTCTGCCATAGAACTTACCATCAGCAACTTCTTTCAGTAATTGAATCAGAGCTGGTGGGAGGATGCTGGACTTCATGCCAATGCACAACAACGAACCAAAGCACCTCATTGGCTCATTCCCATCCGTGATGCCAATTAATCGGATTCAAGGTGCTCCGATAAAGCGCGAGAAGGTAGGCGAGAGGGAAAAAAAAAAACAAAATGGCAGGGCGAACGGCTTTCGAATCAATTACATCCTAAAGAAATTTTTCATTTGCATTCTTATCTGCTCAGAAGCCCAACAAATGCCAGCTGCCTTTGTCCGGTTATTTTAAGCGTTTTTTTTCCTCCTGTTGATAATTGTGTAGGAAATATCAAATTTGCATAGAGTGATTATTGTTGATTGTTTATCTAGCCGTCAAGATGGCTCTATATTCCGGCGCTGACAGGTTGTCAAGCACTTAAAACTCATTTATTTGTCAAAATTTGCATGTAATTTGGTGTTAATGAGGGGGTGGCGCTGGACATGATTAAAGCCCGGTTCTAAAGGAAGAGAAGCCTGGCTGTCATCTTTCCACACATGCGAACACACACACACACACACACACACACAAACACAAACACGTGCACACGCAGATCTCCCAGCAATGTCCTTACCTGTTTGATGGGACAATTGGAGGGAGTTTGCTAACCGAACGGAACGCTCCGTCATTGTTATTCAAAGCAGAGCGGACCGGTGGTTAAATTAATAAAGGAGTGTAGAGGACTGTCCTCTCCCCCTTGAAAGTGTGATTAATTAGATTTTTATTAACAAACACAGGGCTGATGACGCCCCCGACGCGCGGCCGGGTGCGAGCGGCCTGTCCCGACGGGCCGCCGCCCGTGTTTGTTGTCATTTATCGCCATTGTCTTTCATTATCTTGCCTCTCAACTAATCTCTCATTTGTTCAGTCGCACTATGCAAATTGGTAAACATCACGTCATCGCATGGTGCAACTTTTCGAGATAAGGTGAGGCAGCCGTCGTACTTCGCGGGCTCGTGTTATCTGATTGTTTTCGCTGGGGAGTTCGGGTAAAAGTTCGGCACGTGTGCGAATGCAGCACCATGCAGGTGGAAAGATCTATTTCTGTTCTTAGTTTCCTGCTTTGGCTGCCAATTAATTACAGATGAGATATCTGGATCTTCCAATTAGAACTTGAGGCGTTATGATGTCAGAGTGATGATCCAGAGCGCCCTCCCTGAGCAAAGGTCCCTAATCGGAGGGTCGTAAGCAGAACGCCATAAGAATAGCATTGTAAGAAGAACCCTCTATGTAGAGCATTGTAAGCAGAGCAGACTGTTGAGTTGGAAGCAGAGCGCTCTATGTAGAGCTTCCTAATCAGAGTGCCCCAAGTAGAGCTTCCTAGGCAGAATGCCATAAGCAGAGTGTCGTAAGCAGAGCATCGTAGGAAAAGCAAACTGTTGAGTTGGAAGCAGAGCTCTCTATGTAGACCTTTCTAATCAGAGTGCCATAAGCATTGCATCGTAAAGAGAGTGCCCTAAATTTGCAGAGCTTTCCAATCAGAGCATCGTAGGCAGAGCTCTTTAATCAAAGCATCGAACGTTGAGCGCCATGAAGAGAGTGCCCTAAATAGAGATTCCTAGACAGAGAACTCTAATCAAAGCATTGTAAGCAGAGTGCCCTAAATAGAGCTTCCTAGACAGAGCACTCTAATCAAAGCATTGTAAGCAGAGTGCCCTAAATAGAGCTTCCTAGACAGAGCACTCTAATCAAAGCATTGTAAGCAGAGTGCCCTAAATAGAGCTTCCTAGACAGAGAACTCTGGTCAAAGCATCATAAGCAGAGCGTCGTAAGCAGAGCGTCGTAAGCAGAGCGCCGTAAGCAGAGCTCTTTAATCAAAGCATCATAAGCAGAGCGCCATGAAGTGATTGCCCTAAATAGAGCTAAGCAGAGAACTCTAAACAGAGAGCTCTAATCAAAGCATTGTAAGCAGAGCGTCGTGAGCAGAGCGTAATGAGCAGAGCGTCGTGAGCAGAGCGTCATGAGCAGAACGTCGTGAGCAGAGTGTCGTGAGCAGAACATCGTGAGCAGAGCGTCATTAACAGAACATCGTGAGCAGAGCATCGTGAGCAGAACATCGTGAGCAGAGCGTAATAAGCAGAGTGTCATGAGCAGAGCGTAATAAGCAGAGTGTCATGAGCAGAACATCGTGAGCAGAGCGTCATGAGCAGAACATCGTGAGCAGAGCGTAATAAGCAGTGTCATGAGCAGAACATCGTGAGCAGAGCGTAATAAGCAGAGTGTCATGAGCAGAACATCGTGAGCAGAGCGTCATGAGCAGAACATCGTGAGCAGAGCGTCGTGAGCAGAACATCGTGAGCAGAGCGTCATGAGCAGAACATCGTGAGCAGAGCGTCGTGAGCAGAACATCGTGAGCAGAGCGTAATAAGCAGAGAGTCGTGAGCAGAACATCGTGAGCAGAGCGTCATGAGCAGAACATCGTGAGCAGAGCGTCATGAGCAGAACATCGTGAGCAGAGCGTAATAAGCAGAGCGTCGTAAGCAGAGCGTCATGAGCAGAACATAATAAGCAGAGTGTCATGAGCAGAACATAATAAGCAGAGTGTCATGAGCAGAACATCGTGAGCAGAGCGTCATGAGCAGAACATCGTGAGCAGAGCGTCGTGAGCAGAACATTGTGAGCAGAGCGTAATAAGCAGAGAGTCGTGAGCAGAACATCGTGAGCAGAGCGTCATGAGCAGAACATCGTGAGCAGAGCGTCATGAGCAGAACATCGTGAGCAGAGCGTAATAAGCAGAGCGTCGTAAGCAGAGCGTCATGAGCAGAACATCGTGAGCAGAGCGTAATAAGCAGAGCGTCGTAAGCAGAGCGTCATGAGCAGAACATCGTGAGCAGAGCGTAATAAGCAGAGCGTCATGAGCAGAGCGTCGTGAGCAGAGCGTCGTGAGCAGAGCTCTTTATTCAAAGCATCGTAAGCAGAGCGCCATGAAGTGAGTACCCTAAATAGAGCTGACTAGACAGAGTACTCTAATCAAAGCATTGTCGCAGAGCTTCATAAGCAGAGCGTCATAAGCAGAGCATCATAAGCAGAGCATCATAAGCAGAGCGCCGGAGGCAGTGCATTGTAAGCAGAGCTTCATAAGCAGAGCGTCATAAGCAGAGCGTCATAAGCAGTGCATTGTAAGCAGAGCGTCATAAGCAGAGCGTCGTAAGCAGAGCACCGTAAGCAGAGCGTCATAAGCAGAGCGCAGTTGGCTGTGCAGGCTCCCTGCTGGCTACTGAAGAGCCAGCAGGTAATAAATTCATGCTTGGTTGCAGAAAGGATTTCAGAAATGAACTTTGAGAAGATAGAAATTCAAGGGTGATGGCCATTATTATTGGTGAATTCCATCTCCACTGAGCGGCATGAAAGATTTAGGGCATTTAAACATTAAACACTTTGACCTCAAATGGGTTTTTTTTGTGTGTCAGGGACAGTCCTTTTTTTAAAACAGAGCTCATAGCGCTAACTTTTAGTAATCCTGGACGAACCTCTCTATAGATGCCCCGTTACAATATGCCGCTGCAAATGTGTGACCCCAGCAGAGGTCAAATGGCAGCCTGATCGTTCCTCCCAGCCGTGTGTCCACCTGCAGTTAAGCCCCGGCTCCACTGACAGACTGCCTAAGATTAGCGAGGCTAATAGCTCCCAGAGAGGCCAGTTAAAAGCCATAGTCATGGTTCTGAGTAGGACCTGTGCGCTAGCCGACCTCGAACAGTCCGGGGATTAGGAGTAAACTCCTGAGAGCTTTTAAAGGCGGTTAAAGGGAGATGATCCGGGTTCTGCAGCCAGATACTGCAATCTAGAAAAACAAAAAGAGTTGAGGTTTTAAAGGCTGTAGAGAGTCTTTAGAACTGTCACTTTAGCAAGGTTCTGTCACAAAGTTCTCAACAACTATAAAGCCATCTAATATGTGTGTGTGTGTGTGTGTGTGTGTGTGAATGTATATATATATATATATATATATATATATATATATATATATATATATTACACACACACACACATTAGATGGGTTTATAGTTGTTGAGAACTTCAAAGAGGCATGACTATACTTAGTGTGACCTGTAAATGTTTTTGTTTGTGTGTGGGGGGGGGGGTGGTATGTGAGACACACACACATATATACTTGCATTTGCACCTCTCTAGTTCAGCTATATTTAAATATGTGGGTCATACATCATATACGTATATGCCATATCCAGTATACACCCTGCACAAGTCACGCCGTGATTCTCATCACTATCTTACAAGTCTATTTTCCCTGCTTTACACCTGTACCTTTTAAATAGCAATGCTGCTTGTGAATATATCTAGCCCGATAGGTGTGGTCATCTCAAAAAGCGGTGTGTTTATGTACATTTCTGGCACATTGCTATCCTGAGATCCCTGACAGACCCACTGATACGCCCTAAATCAAGCTGCACAGTGCACAGTTGATGGCTGGCTAACGATTAATAAACCACCGCTCCATGTTGGTAGCATGAGGACGACGATAGTAAGGTAGTAGTAGTAGTAAAGTGAGGGCGACTGGGACGTGTCACTCTAAATGAAACCACGGGGTCTTGGGAATTAGGTTGGAACTCGAATCGGAACCTCCTGCGGCTGTGTGGAGTTGAATCAACATTCATCTTTTGTGAATAGCGATGCACCAAACCTCAGATGGTTGTTTCGTACTGGACGAAGGCGTGAGCTGGAAAGTTTGATTCGCAGTGTGTTTTAAAAGAGGCAGAGGAAAGAAGCATTTAGAAGAAAAGCCTGGGTTTCAGTTGATGTATGATTTATTCATTGTTGTTTTTCTGTGGATTTTTCCCCCCTCTATGCTAAAGGACAGGACACTTTGAACTGGAGTACAAAGCAGTATATATTTGGGTCACACATTTTTTCCTGCACGTCTTCCAGAACTTATTTTGCTCTCATTCCACAATTTCTCTTGCACGCTTTCTTCAGAGAGCGCTGTCTGCCAGCTGAAGCAGTTTCTTCTTCCTCTTCTCCATGTTTGTCCTTGAAGAGAAGAGCAGCAGGGTGCCCCGATGTGTGGGGAGGGGAGTTGGGGCAGAAGGACTTGCAGCTAAATAATGGATGATTTCTTATTGAAATAAAGCCTGAGTAAGAAAGAGAAAAGGCAGGCATGTCATTACCAAGGAAACGGAGCAGAAAACCTAATCCAGAACTTTTAGCGTCAAACACAACAGTCCCTGAACCCGCCATCGTCTTCAGCTGTGAGAGCGGCCTCGTTTTCCCGTCGTTTACGCTTAAAGGCAAAACAAACGTGGCAGAAAATGCGGTGGATCTATCTGAAGGCAACCAAAATGGACTGCACTCTTTGAGTTGGCGTGGTTGACTTACCAACATCGTTTAAATAGCAACACGGCTTGTGAATATAGCTACCCTATTGGGCGTGGCTATCTCAAAATTAGGTGCTATTAGGTGAAAACCATCTCTCCAGATGTTAACATCCATCCATTCATCCAGTATCTTCTGCTTTATCCTGCACTAGGGTCGCGGGGGAGTCCCCAAGCCCATCCAGGGGAGAAGGTTTCGGACGCTGGGCAGATACACCCAGGACAGGTCACCAATACATCGCTGGGCACACTCACTCATACAGACACATACACATACACACTCTATATGGGGCAATTTGGAAAATTCAATTGACCTTCATCTATGTTTTTGGACTGTGGGTGGAAACCGGAGAACCCGGACGAAACCCACGTGGACATGGGGAGTACATGGAAACTTCACCCTCCACCCAGAGGGATTCAAACCGCTAATCGCTGAAAGCCACGTGCCGCCCTATGACGTTAACATTACGATGTTAATTGCCTGTTGCATCTTGGTAGTGAATCATCAACACAGGCGCACGCACACGCTTGTAATGCGCACTTGGACACCAGTTGGCAGCTATGCAAACTTTTACATTCACGATGAACAGAATACAAATTAGGCAACTATAAAACGTAACAATTGAAAAGACATAATGACGCACCTTAAATCAAGCTGTGCAGTGCACAGTTGACCACTTGCTAAAGATCACTAAAATAGGGCATAGATAAAACACTGTTTCGTGAATAAGAGGCGGAGCCTGGGAATGAGTTAAAGTAATGGATCTCAACTGTGGCTTGTGTGTGTTATGTGTCTGTGTGATTTAAGAAGGTGGAGCAGGAAGCAGGTAAAGTATTGGATCTCAACTGTGGCTTGTCTAAATACAAGTTCTAAATACAATCCCATCAGATCATGTCTCCGGTGTTCACTGTGTCCAGATTTAGGAGCGCTCCCTTTCAAAAAATTTAGTGAGGATGTAGCCACAGACTCCTGTCTGTACAGAAAAATAGGCTTGGATTGGATTTCAGGAACGGTGGGGTCTGTGTGGACGTTGTATGATCACCCTGTCCCTTCACGGTTTTCCTCCACAAGTTCCAGTTTCCTCCCACTCAATTTCCAATTTTCCATGGCAGTAAATCAACCCTAGGTATGAATGTGTTTGCATGTTTGGTTGTCCGACCGTTGGTCTGGCAGTCGCTCCAGGATGTGTCCTCCACCTTAAAGCCTGTGGAAGGCCCGTTTCCCAGTACGGAATCTCTACGGATCGCAAAATTCACTTGAACAGTGGTATATTGGGGAAAGTGGGATCTTCAGAAGCGATACTCATGGCCCGGATGCGGGTTAATGTGAAGTTCTCTCAGATCTGAACATGGAGAGTTAAAAAAAAAAAAAAAGAAAAAAGAAGAGGTGGCAGCATTTCACTGGCTGCTTTCACGCTGATGAGGCCAGCACACGCTTTCGCTTGTATCGAACAACGCATACATTTGCACCCCTGTGCCTTCCTTACACCAGAATGACTAAGGATGCTGAATAGGCTTTCAGAGCTTAGAGGGAGATGTGTTTCGGTCCAACACATCAACAGTCAGCGATAATTCTGGTGAAAGTTCCGGGTAGAAACAGCTACTGGGGGATCAAACCCTTAGAGACACTACAGTTTGACCAAAGTGTTTTTTTTTTTTATTAATTTATACAGTATCAGTCAGAAGTTTGGACACGTCTCCTTTCTACTCCATGTTCTTAGTTCCACTTCCTGTAAAGATGAACTTTGTAGTTCTACAATTCCAGACTGTAGTCCATCAGTACATATGTACGTCCATATGTATGTAGTAATGTGTACGTCCCCATTACTCTGTTCTCTAATGGTAAGAACCCCAATAGTACCACCACAGAGCAGGGACTATTTGGTTTGTGCATTGTTCCTATCCCAGCAGTGTCACTGAGAGGTTAAAAAAAGAAATGAAACTACAGCACTGCTGCACTAAAACCCCCTCACCACATCAGTGTTACTGCAGAACTGACAATAACCAATCCACCACCCAAATGATACCTTATTATGTGATGCTCCTGACCAATAGAGAACAGAGAACCAACAGGGGACTAACAACAACAAGAACACAGATGGACTACAGTCTGTAATTGTAAAACTACAAAGTCCATCTATATGATAAGTGGAGGGAAGAGATAATGAAGTAAGAAGGGGGTGTGTCCAAACTTCGACTGGTACTGTATGTCTTAACTTTCTTCGAATTTCGAGGAAGACAGACTTAACTTTAGCAACATATAGCATTAAAGTGGAGACATACCAACTGTCCTTGCCACTGGCGTGGCGATCCACCGGCAGGTCAAGCATATGGTTGCATATAGTGATAATCAATGCCAGCAGAAGAGAAAGTAAACAGAGGAACAGCACAGAACAGAGGTAATTAAGGGCTGGAGGCCTCTCCTGCTCTGTGGAGGCAGTTGGAGAGAGTGGGCGATGTTATCAGAGAGCCAGCATAGCGGTCACACTGAGCCACTCTAAACCTCACGGACCCCAGCGTACAGCCCTGAGGTACTCTTCTGCAGACATCCGTTTTGAAGCAGCACGAAAATTTCCTTGGCTCTCACGACCACTTGATGTCACCGGGGCATTTTGCGTACGATTTCACAGAAGGAGAGCATTCGGTTTACAACCCTGACCTGTTCTCATCGAGCTGTTCATGGGGTTGAGTTAGAAACTTAGTTATGAGTTGATGCAGGCATGACGTATTCAAACTGCAGACTTACCGGAGTCTGTGCTGCTCGAAGCTGTTTCTTACCTTCATTCCAGCTTAAAAGCTCCACTTGATGTTCTGAATTGTATTGTTCTGTGTTGTATCGTCCTCTCATTGATCATTTTGAAATATCTTTTCCTGCTTCACAACTTTAAGAGAACAGAATTGTTTTTTTTTACATTACAAACAGAACCAGTCTGATGTTTGGACACGCCACATTTTTTCATTTTGTTTTCCGTTCCACTTCCTGTAAACATGGACTTTGTAGTTCTACAATTCAAGACTGTAGTCCATCTGTTTGTGTTCTACAGTACATACTGTGTACGTCCCCTTTACTCTGTTCTAATGGTCAGAACCTTAATAGTAGCACCAGAGAGCAGGGGTTAATTGGTTGGTGCATTATTCCTATCCCAGCAGTGTCACTGAGGAGGGGAAATGAAACTACAGCAGCACTGCTGTACTAAAACCCCCTCTGCACATCAGTATCACTGCAGAACTGACAATAAACAATCCACCACCCAAATGATACCTGTTCTGTGATGCTCCTGACCAAAAGAGAACCAACAGGGGACTAACAAAAACAAGAACACAGATGGACTACAGTCTGTAATTATAAAAGTCCATCTATATGATAAGTGGAGGAAATAAATAATGAAGCAAGAAGGGGGCGTGTCCAAATGTTGGACAGGTTCTGTTAGTGGTTCTGTTTGAAGGAGATCATTAGTGATGAGTCCCAGCTCCATAGTATTCCTCATTAACTTTGTGTGAGATGGTTGGAGACAAGGTTTAAGCAGATGTACACAATAAAGCATGGTGAAGGTTGAGTAAAGTTGATTATTCATTCATTATCTTTCGCTTAATCCTCTACTAGGGTGTGGAGGGGTTTCCCTATACCCATCCAGGGGAGAACGTTTCAGGAGCTGGGCAGATACACCCAGGATAGGGCCAGGGCATGTCTTTAACAGTGTGTTATTTAAAAAAATAATAATAATGAAAAAATCTTTGTGTGTCTCAGATGATGTTTGCTGCTGGAGGATGGATGTCACCTTTGCATCTCAGCATAGTCGGCTTCCTGGTAAGTGTCCCCGGTTATTTTTACTTTCTTTATGGGCAATGCATATTGGAGAAGTGCCAGGTCTTCTCAGAGGTTTTTTATTGGTTGTCGAGTGCTTGCTGTTGTAATGTTTGCTCTGCGGACAGTAGACATGCAGCATGTGTATTTCAACATTGTGTTGATGATCCCGTCTGTGGAGTCAAACACAGGAACAAACCCAGAGCAGGTTGTCTTATGGATGCTGTAGGCGCTACGGGTCAGGAGAGGGAAGCGTGCAGTAAGGCGTTGGTTCAAATGGAAGTCTGGAGCAGTAATACACACATGCACCCAGCATTCCCTGATGATGGAGCTGCACCAGGCGCCAACTAAATCTGCTTGTGAGCAGCTGTACAGAGACACAGCTCCATACAGTGGGCACAGCCGCTCACAGACAGGGTCGGGTGGTGCCACCTCGCTATTGTTTTTTTTACCATGTGCACGGTAAATGGTGGTGGAGTGCACGGGTCATTTGCTGTGTTAGGTAGTGTTAATACTGTGTGCGGCGGTAGGATTGACATGTCCGTTGGGATGGTGTTAAAAAATATATAATACTGCTCCAAAAGCGTTCATGCCTCCATGGTACACAGAGTAATATAGGGAAACTTGTATAACTTAATATAACATAACATCCACCATCCACCCCGCTTTATCCTGTAATAGGGTCGCTGGGGGGGGGGGTTCCCCATGCCCATCCAGGGGAGAACATTTCGGGCACACACTGACTCACACAGACACACACATTCTACAGTATATGGGGCAATTTGGAGAATTTAATTGACCTTACTCCATGTTTTTGGACTGTGGGAGGAAACCGGAGAACCCGGAGGAAACCCACGCGGACACGGGGAGAACATGAAAACTCCACCCAGATTGCGATTCGAACCGGGAATCCCTAGCGCTGAGAGGAGAACATGCTAACCCACTAACTAAGCCACCATGCGGCCCATAACATATAACATCCATCCATCCATCCATTATCTTCCGCTTTATCCTCTATTAGGGACGCGGTGGGGTTCTCCATGCCCATCCAGGGGAGAACGTTTCAGGTGCTGGGCAGATACACCCAGGACAGGGCGCCAATCTATCGCTGGGAACACACTCACTCATACAGACACACACACATACTCACTCTATATGGGGTAATTTGGAGAACTCTTTTGACTTGATCCATGTTTTTGGACTGTGGGAGGAGAACCCATGTGGGAAACCGGAGAACCCGGAGGAAACCCACGCAGACACGGGGAGAACATGGAAATAGGAATCCCTAGCACTGAGAGGCAAACGTGCTAACCACTAAGCCACCTGTGCCGCCTAACATAACGTATTTATTGTATATTTTATATTTCAAATGCAACATTCTACAAATATAACTTTAATTTTTTTCCCCCACCAATAGTGCACATGTTCCGCATCATAAGTAGCTACCCCTCCACCCCACCCCCAATTCGTACACATAACCATTTGTATCTCTAGCTTTATAATATCAACCAAACCACTACTCAAACCTAATGGCTGTAATGACATAATGCAGAATATTATTGTATATACTGCCATAATGGTCGGCTCTTTGTATACGGACGTGCGCCTCTCTTTATGCGTGTGAGTGTAAGGGGTGAGGCGAGGCCCAGGCGCACTGTAAGCCGAGCTAATAAGCAGCTGGGGTGAGAGGCTTTAGGGAAGCTCCCCGCCGTGCTGGTCTGTAAGGGAGATAAGCGGGTCTAGTTGTTGTCTCGCAAAAATCAACAAAAGAAGACATGTGATGGGAGATGCAAAGCTGTTTTCATGGAGCCGCCGCGTTTGGGCGCATTAGGAATCATTAAGGCGCCGCGATGAGATGAATTGCTGCGTGCCAACCGATGGATCGGCGGACCGCATTAGTTTGCTGCGCACCACTCGTGTTCTTCCTCCCCAGGCCTTAAAGACGTCAAGGAAGGGAATGCCATGATAGCTCCCCCCTTGATGTGATGATCTTTAAAGCAGACTTGTGTTGCAGCCAGTCAGGGCTGTGTGGTGTGTTGGCTTGTTTGTTCAGCTTACATCCTGCTCTGTTAATCCATGTCCCCTTCGTCTGATGTGGCGCGGAGATAAGCGCACTGCTCTTTCGGGCCGCGGCCCAGCAGGTGTGTGCGGATAAATGGCTGAGGCGTTGTACGGCACGCTTGGGGGAAAACACACACACACACACACACACACACAAACATCAACCGTTCCGCTAATGGAGTGTGCGGACATCACAGAGTCTGGGGGCAGCCTCGTGGGACCAAAGTCCTTACAGAGCAATGATAGAATGATAACAGATTTTCAGAGATGCTACAGATATATATATATATATATATATATATATATATATATATATATATATATATATATATATATATATATATATATAAAATCACACACATACATAGATAGATAGATAGATAGATAGATAGATAGATAGATATACAGATGTTGCTGGTATGATTATGTCTCTGGAATAATCACAGTAATATGATTATTGCAATATATAGTATATAGTATATATATATATATATATATATATATATATATATATATATATATATATATATATATATATATATATATATATATATATATATATATATATATGTGTGTGTGTGTGTGTGTGTGTGTGTGTTCTGGGATTTTAAAAAAAACACCAGATCTGACCAGCTGATCATTTTTCTTCACCAGCTCTAATGGATGTGCAGGGCCAGAAGGGTCAGCAGTGGGGGTCCACAGAGCCATTAGACCACAGCTTGAGCTCTCAGACTCTCTGGTCTGGTCAGGTTAAGCAGCTAAATGCCGTTTTCAGAGGTCTGAGTGTTGCTGGGACTTCACCTTGAACAGGCATAATTTGTCTGCAGCCAGCATTGGTCACCCCGCAGCTCTGTTATACACTGATCTGTGAGCGAGGCAACAATCCTTCTCCCTTGTGCCCTTCCGAACTTAAAACATGTCCAAATGGAGACACAGAGGGACTTCAGGGATAAACATTTTTACACTTCACTTTGTGAGATTACTGTAGATTATTATGTAGAATTATTTCTAGAATATTGATGGAGTGTTGGTCACTTTCTTTGATAGGTGGGTGTGGGGGGGTGATTGGGGATGGGGTGTCTGTAGAACCATGTCTTTTAGTGTAACTAGGATTTACTAACATTACAAATTTTGCTGGTACAATTATTGTCTTTGGAATAATCACAATTATATGATTATTGCAATTAACATTACCAAAAAATCTCACTCACTTAGACACACACACACTATATGGGGCAATTTAGAGCATCCAATGAATCCCGTAGTTTCAGCAGCCAGCCAGGTGGTCCTCTCTCCTTCAATGTTATGGGTTCCTGGTGGCATTGAATTCTTTCAGTGGTTCCTGGAGGCAGCTGTCCGCCTTCCGTCCACAGACTCCGTCCATTACGCCCTCACGCCACAGTCGCTTTGGATAAAATCGTCTGCAAAATGACCAAATGTACAACTTTCCTCTTGTTTCTTCTCCTTCTTCTGAGTTCCATCAATAAATCTAACCCACCGTGACTAGAAGATTCAGTACCTCCAATCCAGGTTTCCACCCACAAGCCGTAGAGAACCTCAAGTTTAGCCCCGCGACCGACGCCCAGCCGATGGAATGCTAACAAATTGTTACTCTCAAAGTCCCCCGACTGGCTGTGAGTGAACATGTGTGCGATTTCGCATCATGGAGCGCGTATTTGTGTGTTAGCAACACTCGCACCCCTCGCTTTCATCACCTCCTCAGATGGCTGCCTGGTCTCACACCTCTGTTTCGGCCATTTGCCTCCTTCCCGTCTTATCTGCTGTTCTCGACACTGCTGTTAGTCAGCATGAGGAAGTCCAATCTGGCCAGGCGTCTCGCTCGCTCTCCCTCCATCGCTCCCTAACTCTCTTTTCCTCCTTCTCCCCTCTCTTCCTCTGCCTTTGGTGTTGTACACAGCTTTTCCTGTACCATGTCCCTGGAGCAGGGCCAATCATCGACACTCAACAAGGCTGTCAAACTCAATTGTGCAGATAGGGCTGCTGAAAGCTGCCACGACAGGCATCTCAGGCAGAGAAAACCGCCGCCACGCACAGCCTCTCACTTTCAGTATGTTCTTTCGATAGCTAACACCGGACTGGACTGCCGAGCCTGTTATTTTCCTCCCTGATTTTATTACCAAAAATATGCAGTGTTTCATATGGATTACGGCGCCCTGGCACCACGTTCCAATTTCAACCCGAATTCACTGGAACAAAAGATCCTTATGTAACATAATCCTATTTTAACACTCAATGGCCTCTTGTTTTATGGCCCATGCTGCTGAATCATGCCGAGCCGCTACATCTGTATCGCAGACAGAACATGCTTATATGTATTTGCGCAATCGACGACGACGTGCCCGTTTTTGTTCGTTCGTTTGCAACCGGACATCTTTGGACCGAACTACCGTCCTCATTCCCTTTCCCTCACCCGTGCATCCCTCCTTCCTTTGTTTCCGTCTTTTCTCCGAGGAAATCGCATTAAGTGAAGTGCCACATTTGGCTCGTGTCCGTTCGCCGTCTAATGGCGGTAATTTGGACGCTTAAAAGAAAAGGAGGAGAAGAATCGAGAGGAAAAGCCGCTTTCCAAACGCTAATTCCACCCAACAAAACAACAGCCTCTGCCGTCGCACTCGCACGTTTGCATTCGGATCTGAAGCCACGAGCTAAATATAACGCGTGGAAATCTCATCGTGCTATTTTCGCCAGACAGGGTTCCTGGGCGGCGGTGACACGGTGGGTTTTTTTGTCTTATCCAGATGGGGAGAACAAAAAGCAAAGAGCAGCATGGGAGAAACTGGAACTGCAGACCAAAATAGGAGACGGGGACGATGTGTGTATGAACCACAACATGGCAGAAGGGACTCTAATGAGGACGTGGTCAGAAAACACACTGCAGCCGCTTCAGTCCAGTGGAATTTACCATGTATCAAGCTTCAGCTCATGGCCTGTACATATATATATATATATCCATCCATTATCTTCCGCTTCATCCTCTACTAGGGTCATGGGGGAGAACGTTTCAGGCACTGGGCAGATACACCCAGGACAGGGTGTATTACACACTTACACACTCTATATGGGGCAATTTGGAGAATTAAATTGACCTTGATCCATGTTTTTGGACTGTGGGAGGAAACCGGAGAACCCAGAGAAACCCACACTGACACGGGAGAACAAGGAAACACCATCCAGATTGGGATTCAAACCGGGAATCCTTAGCGCTGAGTGGAGAACATGCTAACCACTTAGGGCATGGGTTTTCTACGGGTGCACCATCCCACAAACTAAAAACATGGATTCAGTTGAATTGGCTGCTCTGAATCACCCTCATCTAATTGCCCCCTTAGAGTGTGTGTGCCCAGTGATTTATTGGCACCCTGTCCTGGGTGTATCTGCCCAGCACCTGCAGCATCCTTCCTTGGATGGGCATGCGGAACCCCACGTGATGCTAGTAGAGGTTTGAGAGGTCCAGAGTTGCCACCAAGATGGGTTGCTACAGCTTGATGTAAGTCAGATTTTGTCGTAAGTACATTTTTAACATAAAACAATTTATAAAAATGTAAAATAATAAAGAATTCCTTACCTGATGCCTGGCTGTCATAATAAAGGTCCCGCAGTGCTCTGGCAGTGTTATGGATGTTGCTCTGATTTATTCAGAAGTCCAAAATATGCCTGTTCTTTTTTTGAATCTTACATTTACATAAAATGTTACCAAGAATGAAGGTAGGGGCCTTGATCAGGGGTCCAGCCGTGCAGACCATCAGTACAGAGCATAGACCCAGCAGCCAAATCCGACTCCAAAACATCATCACAATGCAGCCCACAAATCGCAGCACTTTTACCTGCTTTTATTTTCTGCGATGCAGCCAACGGGCATTGACCTCTAACAGCATCAAGCGCACAAACAACTGCGCTCTGTCTGTACAACTGTTTATGTAGCAGTGATTTCTATGATTTGTAGTAATATACTGAAATAGGTTTGGAATCAGAAAAAAGAACAACAAATGACCGTTAATTCAAAAGCCTTGTATTTTGCAGCTCCCCCTGGTTTATATCCAGGGTCCCATCTCTGTGGCTAATGCAGCAATTTTATGGCAATTCTCAGCGCTGAATGGTGCGAATGATCCGTGTTAATACCTCTTTCTAATGCTACAATTAGGCTGATAATAGCATTATCTAATCCAGCTGCTGCGTGCTTCTACCTTGTGCCTGCTGACTGATGCTGCGAGGCGCTCGTCATTCCAGACTCCACTTTGCTCCTGTCATGGTCAGCTGTCATCCGGCACGCACAACATCCGGCTAGCTTAAAATGCCTGCTCTGTTTAAGTGTCTTTAACGTAGTGGAATAAATAGCTTGGCATTTTATATATATATATATATATATATATATATATATATATATATATATATATATATATATATATATATATATATATATATTCATTTATTTGTTTAGAATCCTCCAATTAATCGTCTTCTATGGTCGTGGGGAGAACGTGCCCATCGCCCATCCAGGGGAGAACGTTTCCGGGGTGCTGGGCAGACACACCTAGAACAGGGCACCAATCTATTACTGGACACACACTCACTCACACAAACACAAACACACTCTATATGGGGCAATTTAGAGCATTCAATTTGGAATCCCCAGCACTGAGAGGTGAACGTGCTAACCACCGTGCACCCCCATTTATATATACTGTGTGTACACACACACACACACACACACACACCCTTTTTGTTCTCTTTTGGTCGGGAACATCACAGAACTGGTATCATTTGGGTGGTGGATTGTTTATTGTCAGTTCTGCAGTGACACTGATGTGGTGAGGGGGTTTTAGTGTAGTTTCATTTCTCCACCTCAGTGACACTGCTGGGATAGGAATAATGCACCAACCAAATAACCCCTGCTCTGTGGTGCTACTATTGGGGTTCTGACCATTAGAACAGAGTAAAGGGGACGTACATAGTATGTACTGTAGAACACAAACAGATGAACCACAATCTGGAATTGTAGAACTACAAAGTCATTATATATATATATATTTGGACATTCTGCAGTTCATTTCCTGAAGCTGCAGCACATTGATTTCTGACAGCAGTCTGATTATCGGATCGATTGTTCAGGCCTGACAGCATTATGTAACGCAAAGTGAGTAATCAGCTGGATTTGACACGTGCTGGATGATAATCATCTGTTTGTTTGGTATCGTTGGCATGGATCTGGTGGGTACAGGTTCGAATGGCCGTTCTTAGCTTCTGACTCCATGTGCTGGTAAAACCATTCAGGAAAAGTCCTCAACTACAAAAAGCCTTTATAATCACTGAGCCTTTGGGGAGCACATGGAGAAACCCTTACATTCATGAAGCTCAGATTCATGGCCTCCTCTGTTTGACTAACCATTTCCTAGTGGAACGAGGCTGTTTTATTTGGCTGGTGTCAGACTCCAGGACAGGGGGACAGTTGTCCTTCAACTTAATGGGCAGAGACTTTGCTTTACACTGGCTTTTTTCTCAAACCAAAATTAAATCCAAGCTCCAATTTATCGCCGAGAAAAGAGAGAGAAATTAAGGTATGACGTAAAGTAAATATCATAATGCTGTGTTCATGTTTCAAAATTTTTTTTTCTTACTTTCTCATGTTCTGCACTGAAAGTAACTTCTGCATCAACAAGCAATATATATATATATATATATATATATATATATATATATATATATATATATATATATAAAAACTTTTTTAAAAAGCACCCCATATCGTGTTAAAGTGTCCATCCATCATCTTTTATTTATCCTCTACCAGGGTCTACTAGGTTCCCCATGCCCTTCTAGGGGAGAACGTTTTAGTGCCGGGCAGATACACACAGGACAGGTCTCCAATCCATCACTGGGCACACACATACTCACACAAACACATTCTATATGGGGCAATTTGGAGCATTCAATTGACCTTGATCCATGGTTTTGGACTGTGGGAGGAAACCGGAGAACATGGAAACTCCATTCAGAGCGGGATTCGAACCTGGATCCCCAGCTCTGCTCGCTGAGGTGAAGATGCTAAGCCACCATGCACCCTTATTCATTTATATAGAGCTTTTTTACAATAGTATATTTCTGAAGCTTTACAGTGTTCTAAGCATAAACCTTCAAAGATCAACCTGAAGCAACACTGGAAATAAAAAATCAAGTTGCCTGAGCAACACCTCACTAAGTGACTAAATAAAACGGATTAAATAGAAAGTACGTATAGAAACTGTATTTAATAAAGTGGCCGGTGAAAACAGAAATATTTCACTGAACCTCCAATAAAATAAAGTAACTGAGAAGACCTCGTTCCAACGTGGACATGTCCCAGCCACACTGGACCGTCTGTATTTTTCTTTCAGGTCATTTAAATATGTTTCTTGATGTTTTGCCGAGCAGTCTGTAACTTAATGTCGTTTTAAATGGGTTTCCACATTTAGACTTTTAACATGTCTCAAGCTTTGGGGGTTTAAATGAGTCTGTGCTCCTCTGGACAAACTTTCTCAGATTTTTTTGCCATTACAACTCAAAATATATTTCAACATGATGCTTTCATTTTATTATTTCACTCTATACATTACTGTCAGGCTTATTTTTTAATAAATATTAATGTGGGGGCGGCACGGTGGCTTAGTGGTTAGCACGTTCATCTCTCAGTGCTAGAGATTCCAGGTTCAAATCCCAACCTGGGTGGAGTATCTATGTTCTACTCATGTCCGTGTGGGTTTCCTCCGGGTTCTCCGGTTTCCTCCCACAGTCCAAAAACATGGATCAATGTTAATTGAATTCTCCTAATTGCCCCATATAGAGTGTATTTGTGTGTGTCTGTGTGAGTGAGTGTATCCAGTGATAGATTGGCGCTCTGTCCTGGGTGTATCTGCCCAGCGCCCGAAACGTTCTCCCCTGGATGGGCATGGGGAACCTCCCCGCGACCCTAGTAGAGGATAAAGCAGACGATAATGGATGGATGGATGTTAATGTTGTACAGTGGTCCAGAGGGTAGCACTTACCTGAGTTTGGCCAGATGGATGTTGTCCTTTTGGTGTAGATTCTGGATGTTCTTTGTATGTCTGCATGCTTTGTTTATTCTTGAAACTTTTTTTTGTTTTTGTTAATTGTTAATGGAAAAGTAAGCAACTAAAGGCGGCATGGTAGCTTAGGGGTTAGCATGTTCACCAATTTGAATCCAATTCAGTCTGGGTGGAGTTTCCATGTTCTCCCCATGTGTGCGGGGTTTCTTCTGGGTTCTCCTGGTTTTCTCCCACAGTAAATTGTATGCTCTAAATTGCCCCATTGTGTCTGTGTGAGTGAGTGTGCCCTGCAATAGACTGGCACCCTGCTCTGGGTATATCTGCCCAACACCTGAAACATTCTCCCCTGGATGGACTAGTAGAGCATTAAGCAGAAGATAATGAATAAATGAATGAATTAAAAGCAACTGGGATTCGTTTTGCTCAGAAGGTGTCTGGATATGTAACACGTTTGCCCCAAAATAAAAACCAATCCATCAGAATTTGAGCATTTGATTATTACTAGCATTATTATTGTTATTCCGGGTTGTATATCCAAAAAAAAACCCCCCGCAGTGTCAGGAGGATCAATCCGAGCACCGAGGTCCATGTCAGTCCACAGACACCCCTCACACAGACGTCTTATCAGCCTGTCAATCCAAAGTGCTGTTCCGCCCTGCAGGAAGGATCCATTCACTGTTGTCTGGTGTCATAACTCCCAGATTTGGTGACATCCCTGTCACTCGGAGTCTTAATGCTAGAACGCACAGTGAGCTGAAGTCGAGGATGCTGCACCACATGGGTTCGAGGGTTTCAAGATAGGGGAGAGCTGAATCAGCGTACTTTTGTTGCATTGTTTTTATCATCCTTCTATTCTTGTATACCGTATATCTTTTTTTTAGTATGAATTGGGGGGGGGGGGGTAGTTGGAACTCTGCAAGATCTGAATCCCTGGCAGTGCAGTGTGTTCCTGACGGTAGCCTTTCAAACGTTGCTCCCAGCTTTCTGCAGGATTCACCAGGTCCCCCCGTGTGGTTCTGGGATTTTTGCTCGCCGTTCTTGCGATCATTTTGGCCCCATGGCTGAGATCTCGTGCAAAGCCCCTGATCGAGGGAGATTAGCAGTGGTCTTGTAGGTCTTTGTAGGTCTGATTACTGCCCCCACAGTAGATTTCTTCACACCAATCTGCTTGTCTGCTGTAGATTCAGTCTTCCCAGCCTGATGCAGGTCTACAATTTTATTTCTGGTGTCCTTCAACAGCTCTTTGGTCTTTAACATAGTGGAGTTTGGAGGGTGAGGTTGTGGGTAGGTGTCTTTTATACTGTTAAACAGTTCAAACAGGTGCCATTAATACAGGTAATGAGTGGAGGACAGAGGAGCCTCTTAAAGGTTTGTGACAGCCAGACATCTTGTTTGTAGATGACCAAATACTTATTTTCCACCATTATTTGCAAATACATTCTTTAAAAATCAGACAATGTAATTTGCTGAAATTTTTCTCTCATTTTGTCATAGTTGAGGTCTGGGCGTCACGGTGGCTTAGTGGTTAGCACGTTCTCCTCGTTTGAATCCCAATCAGGGTGGAGTTTCCATGTTCTCCCCGTGTCTGCGTGGGTTTCCTCCGGGTTCTCCGGTTTCGTCCCACAGTCCAAAAACATGCATCAATTCTCCAAATTGCCCCATATACAATTTGTATGTGTGAGTGAGTGTGCGCCCAGCGATAAATTGGCGCCCTGTCCTGAGTGTATCTGCCCAGCACCCGAAACGTTCTCCCCTGGATGGGCATAGGGAACCCCCCACGACCCTTGTAGAGGATAAAGATATAAGATAATAGATGGATGGATAGTTTAGGTTTACCTATGATGTCAATTTACAGGCCTCTCTCATCTTTTTAAGAGGGAGGACTTGCACAATTGATGACTGACTAAATACCCCCCCCCCCCCCCCCCCCCCCCCCCCCCCCCCCCCCCCCCCCCCCCCCCCCCCCCCCCCCCCCCCCTCCCCCCCCCCCCCCCCCCCCCCCACCCCCCCCCCCCCCCCCCCCCACTGCGGTATTTGTAGTATTGAAGTTGAATGATGGAGGGTGAAATGCCGGTTGTTGGAAGTTGCCGTGCTTCGCGGAACAGTGTGAACCATATTTGCACATAAGCTTACATGTAGTGATGTCATTATAGAGACCGTGGTTTTGTTTTTATTAGTGTGCATACTATATTTGAGCATCTCGGCAGAACGTGCAACATTTCTAAAACGTAGAACGGTTTTGGTGACGCTGAGAGAATCAGGGTTTCAAAAGAACTTGTCTTAGTGTGGAAGAAAGTCGCAGCGGGGATAAAGATTGAAAAATCCCATTAAGAGCCATGTTGGTGCTACGCTTCCTCATCCACAGACTGAACTGTTGTAATCCCCTCATATTTACACTGTACCGCTTGACAGTCCAACAGCACACTGTGTACACACGCAGCGCCTCTGGACTGTTATGCCCAGGTTGGGGGAGAAAAAGGGTATCACCCTCAGCGGTGCGATGTTAGCAGCCGTGAAACATGACAGGTAATCATATCAAGCGTGGTTACTGCTTGAGGGTGGGGTAGAGGAAGGGAAGGCAATGTCACACATACACACAACTGAAGGTACTCTTGGAATGAAGCTGGAAATAACTTCAGGTGGACAAAATCACAGCAGCGCTGGATGAAAAATGGAATTTGAAATGTCACTATCAGCCCTGCGGTAGACTGGAGAAATGACCAGGATGCTTCTTCGCCCACATTATAAGCACCGGGATAGGCTCCATAAATTCACACAACTCTTATTAAAATATGCCGATTAAATGAATAAAACCCAAATGCACAGCTGGCTCGTTAACAGCATTAATCAATGATCAATTTTTTGTGATTGGTACATGACATCATAAAGCAACATGAGGGAGGAGTTTCAGATGAGACACACTTTTACTGTCTGACTTATTATTCTATCTCATTAGATTACGTACTATATTACATTAGTTACAACAATATTGTTCTTTGAGTTGTACTGTTTAAAGGTATTCCTCGCAGATCTAGCCCCTTTGAGATGGCTATCTCAGATTTGTACACCTTTGCATTTATCTCGGAATTGTACCGTTTGATTCATCATTTGTATGCTTTTGTATCGATCTCAGAATTGTACTGTTTGATATTCTTTCTCAGATTTGTTCTCTTTAGGGTAGCCCTTTCTAAATTGGCACCCATTGAGGTTTCTATCTCAGATTTTTACCCTTTGAAGTATCCTTCTCAAATTTGTACCCTTTAAGGTATTCCTCTCAGAAATCATCCCTTTGAAGTATCTATCTCAGATTTGTACTCTTTGCTTTAACCTTCTTAGATCTGTGCCCTTTGAAGTATATATCTTAGATTTGTACTCTTTGATGTATCTATCTCATATTTGTGGTCTTTAAGGTATCCCTGTCAGATTTGTACCCTTTGAGGTATCTATCTCAGATTTGTGCCCTTTGAAGTATCCCTTTCAGATCAGTACTTTTTATGGTATCTAGTTCAGAACTGTACCCTTTGAAGTATCCCTCTCAGAAATCATCCCTTTAAAGTATCTATCTCAGATTTGTACTCTTTGATATACCCTTCTTAGATCTGTACCCTTTGAGGTATCCCTCTCAGATTTGTACTCTTTAAGAAATCCCTCTCAGATCTGTTTCTCTTTGAGGTACGTCTCTCAGATCTGTTCCCCCTTGAGGAATTTCTCTCAGATTTGTACACTTTGAGGTATCTCATTCAGATCTGCAGACTTTAAGGTATCCCTCTCACGATCTCGACCCTTTGAGGTATCTCTCCCCTTTTTGTTTCACGTTAGGAAAGTTTTCTGCAACCATGCAGAGTTCGAGAACCATGCATTTTTTAATTTGAAGATGAAACAATCTTTCAAAATGAAAACACGGACTCTGAATGGAGCCTCATCCCAAAGTTTGTTGATTTTGAAACAGCTCAGTAGTCGCCAAAACGCAGCGGTGTGTGAGATTTGTAAGATTTACACCTTTAAGGGTCTTTACATGTTGTTTTCTATAACTGTAGCATTAGTTTGCTGCATGTGCATGTGTGTGCTGTGTGTGTGTGTGCTGTGTGTGTGTGCGTTTGCTCTGTGTGTGTGTTTGCTCTGTGTGCGTGTGTATGTGTGTGTGTGTGCGAGCGTGTGTGCGCGAGTGTGTGTGTGCATGTGTATGCGTGTGTGTGTGTGTGTGCATGTGTGTGGGCATGTGTGTGTGTGTGTGTGTGTATGTGTATGTGTGTGTGTGTGTGCTCTGTGTGTGTGTGTGTGTGTTTGCTGTGTGAGTGTGTGTTTGCTCTGTGTATGTGTGTGTTTGCTCTGTGTATGTGAGTGCGTGCATGTGTGCATCACGTGTGTGTATGTGTGTGTGTGTTTGTGTGTCCGTGAGTGTATGTGTGAGTGTGTGTGTGTGTGTGTGTGTGCAGATACAGCGCTGTTAGCTTTCCCCTGTAATTAATGATCTCACTAATGTGTTGTCTCAGTAGACATCGTGGCAGTAACCCTTCTCGGTCTGTAGGGGGCGCTTCACGCACTTTTTACACCTCATGCAGGCGCGGGGAAAAGAAGTCACCCCGCGTCTGCCGTAGCGGTCACGTCCATGAGGAGCCCGTCGCTCATTCTCACGCCTCCTCTCCCTCTGCGCTGCCTGCCTGACCCCTCCACCACCCTCCAATCTCATCCTTTATGCACACTGACAACACGCCTTTTAGTTTATGGCCCTGCATACCGTCCATTCATTACCACCAGTCTGCTGTAAACCTGCATGCCACCAGAGAGAGAGAGAGAGCGAGAGAGAGAGAGCATCCACAGCCTTAAGAAAGAACCCTCAGGCTGCCAACTGTGGCATTCTCAATTATTAATCGCACTCGTTTGGCACATCTCGCATCATTGTCTTAAGCGTTCTCCTGTGTGCCTGAACCCAAGCTGAAGGGCTTTCAGGAGGAGAGGCAGCCACCTACCCGCACACATGCACATTGCAGCGGGCGTGCATGTCAACCTGTAAACAGACAGACACACGAGATGCAGGTAGCTTCTGTACAGGAGGAGTTCTCAAGGAACCAGCTTAAAGATCCTGAGCCTGTCCACATCCACTGATCTGTATTTCCCATCTTTTTAATTTCTATAATTTATAAAGCATTTTCTCAGGGGGCGGCATGGACTGGAGAACCCGGAGAAAACCCATGTCCTTAGTGGTTAGCATGTTCTCCTCTCAGCGCTAGGGATTCCAGGTTCGGATCCCCATCTGGGCGGAGTTTCCATGTTCTTCCCGTGTCCACATGGGTTTTCTCTGGGTTCTCTGGATTCCTCCCACAGTCCAAAAACATGGATGAAGGTCAATTGAATGCTCCAAATTGCCCCATATAGAGTGTGTTTGTGTGAGTGAGTGTGTGCCCAGCGATAGAATGGCGCCCAGTCCTGGGTGTATCTGCCCAGCGCCCGAAACATTCTCCCTTGGATGGGCATGGGGAACGGAAGCGGAAGATAATGGATGGAACCTCTCGACAGGAGAAGCAATCAGAGCTTCTGTCAATCGATCATAGTGCTGAACAACTGTTTATAAGCACTGATGATGTCATTATGCACTCTTACCTCACAGTGAAGTTCTGGACAGGTTTGGATGAGATGGGAAAGGTCATGGTTCTGGAGTCAGGCTACAGTGTGAGAACTTCATTAATTCAGGCAATTGGAGACCCTCATGGAGGAGTCCAGATAGCTGCACCGCTCAAATAACAATCTGCCAAAGTCAGAGCGCCACCTGGTTCTTAAAGGGAACCGCACATGACACGCTGATTGGTTACAGGACCGTATTGAGGTCTGTGACATTGTACGGCTTAGTGATGGTGGCGCCAACCTGAAGACCTTGTTGCGAAGTACAGTAGATGAAGATGGTCCAGTTAAGACAGTTCATAACACTCTTATTGATGAAGCAGTGTGCATAGAGAGTTAATAAAAAGCATCTGCATGGACACAGTCTTGTCCTCGGGGTGTAGACAGACACTGGAAGGATGGAAGTCAAAAACAATGCAGGGGTAAAAGGGTTATAAAGAAAAGGAACCTCGAAGTTGAGTATAGAGTTCACATCTTTATTTCTCTCAGTGAAGACCCAAGGTTAAGATGGATCCCTTATGGCCACCATTATCCTCTGTACCTCCCGTGATCATTCATGCTCTGACTAACGCCCAGGAACGAAATGACTGCGAAGGGAGGATTTAAAAAATGCAAGAAGCAAGGCTGTCGAAGGCCGAAGGGGAAGGCAAGCAAAGGCGAGGAGGTGAAATTGCAGGAAACTCTCTCTAGATTAGTTCTGGGTTAAGCGAATATTGATTTGTGTGCAGACGACTGTTGATCTCTCTTAGAAGCCAATGACAAATGGCAGCAAACAGAAAATCGAGCTTTGCCTCCTCCAAGGGCGCGGCGTCTTGGCGTTGCATCGCGAGGTAAAGAGGGGGAGGAACGAAGGGAAATCGCCCAATTCCAAGTAAATATTCATCAGCAGCTTGGGGTTAAACTCGACTCTGCCTGGATGAAACAGAACCGTGTGTGAGGTTCCGTTGTTCGCGAGCTTTCATGTGGCTTTAACATGGTTAATGTGCATCGCATGCAGGTGACAGGGTCGGGTACCGGATGTCTACTTTAACACTCATCACTGAGATTTCAGAGAGAGCTGAGGGTGCACTGATTCTTTAAAAGGGGTTTACAGAATGAAGTACAGTTCCACTGTTATGATCCTGTCTTTAATTTCGGGACACATTTGATAAAGTAACGACAAAACTAAATTCTAATAGATTCTGAACATGGATTTAAATTCAGATTGAAATAAAAAAATCGATCTTAGAATCAAGTTCATTTATTTCAATTACCAAATGACACTGTACATGATCCATTTTAGGGAGATATGCATTCAAAGTGCCTTAGACAAGTTTGTGTGTGTGTGTGAGAGGGTGTGTGTGAGTGTGGGTAGGGGTGTGCATGCGCGTGCATGCATGTGTGTGTGTGTGTGTGTATATATATATGTGTGTTTCAAAGCATGTTTGTGTGTATATATATATACATATATATATATATATATATATATATATATATATATATATATATATATATATATATATATATATATTCTGTATTATATATATATATATATATATATATATATATATATATATATATATATATATATATATTCGTTCATTCATTATCTCCTACTTTATCCTCTATTAGGGTCGCGGTGGGGTTCCGCATGCCCATCCGGGTAGAACGTTTCGGGCGCTGGGCCACACAGGACAGGGCGCCAATCTATCGCTGGGCACACACTCACACAGACACGCACACATACACACACTATATGGGGCAATTTGGAGAACTCAGTTGACTTGAACCATGCTTTTGGAGTGTGGGAGGAAACCAGAGAACCCAGAGGAAACCCACGCGGACACGGGGAGAACATGGAAACTCCACCCAGATGGGGATTCGAACCGGGAATCCCTAGTGCTGAGAGGTGGACGTGCTAACCACTAAGCCACCGTGCCGCCCTATATATATATATTCACATACAATTTGGGCAAATAAGGCACCTATTGCCCAGGGCAAACCAATACAAAAATAGATCATTAGAAACCAATACAAAAAAAGATTGATGCTGAATCTCAGACCGTTTGGTGATGTATTTTTAGTTTCCCCAAAGACCAAGATAAATATCCAGAATACAGCAGCTGTATGGGAACTGCATCCAGTTGCACCATGTAGCTACTTAACAGGTTAACTTAAACAATCGCGAGCAGCCGAGTTTAAGAGGAAGGTTGTTGTTTCTAGAAAAATCAACTGAACTTCCAACATGATTCTGTATGCAGTGCAGGCAGGGAGCATGTGCACAGAGGAGAACTGTGCACACAAATTCACTTTCAAAGCAGCAGTCATACCCCACACCCCCCGCCCTGCCAGTAAATCCTGACAGTCGTCCATCAGGGCTGGTATGGAAGGAAACACTGTCGAACTTTCCTCCATCTGTTACAAGCAGGAGGCCTGCGCCTGCCGAGCGCAATTTACTGTTTTAGCCCGTCTCCTCCAATTCAGCCCTCTTGCTCACTGCCAGACCCTAATGAATCAAGCAGACGACTCGTGCTCAGCGACATTAAAGCCTGCTTTCGGATAATTGAAGGTCTTAGAACCAAATGCTCAAGATGTAACATTGAGCCGAGACATTAACGTTACAGTTTGGAATGAGGACGGTGAAGCCGTGGGTAGTGCTGTCATCTCAAAGCAATGAGTCCCGAGGTGCAACCTTCAGTTTGCATGTTCTCCTCATGTTCGTGTGGGTTTCCTTTCTCTCAATGGTGATGCTATAATTTGGGTGGTGGATTGTTTGTCAGTTCTGCAGTGACACTGATGTGGTGAGAGGGTTTTAGTGCAGCAGTGACCTCAGTGACTTTGCTGGGATAGGAATAATGCACCAACCAATTAATACCTGTTCTGTGGTGCTACTATTGGGGACCATAAGAGAATAGAGTACACAGTATGTACTGTAGAACACAAACAGGTGGACTACAGTCTGGAATTGTAGAACTACAATGTCCATCTTTACAGGAAGTGGAACTGAGAACATGGACAAAAGTGGAGGAAAAAGGGGGCGTGGCCAAATTTTGCCTGGTACTGATATTGAACTCTGATTTCTCTCAATGGTGATGCTATGATTTGGGTGATGGATAGTTTATTTTCAGTTCTGCAGTGACGTGGTGGTGAGGGGGGTTTAGTGTAGCAGTGACCTCAGTGACACTGCTGGGATAGGAATAATGCACCAACCAATTGATACCTCCTCTGTGGTGGAACTCTTGGGGTCCTGACCATTAGAGAATATACACAGTCTGGAATTGTAGAACTACAATGTCCATCTTTACAGGAAGTGGAACTGAGAACATGGACAAAAAGGGGGCGTGGCCAAACTTTTGCCTGGTACTGTTATGGAAAGACTGAAAAAGCCCTAATTGTGAAGCACTGTTGCATTGTGGGTAACGGGCTTAACAGACTTGGTAGATGTAAATTTGGCTCTTATTTAATGCCCAGATCCCACCCACTCATTCAGCTCCCCCTCTCTTGGCTACTTTCTTGGTTTTTGCAACTGGAAATAAATATAAGGCATAAACCAGACTCTGGAGTCCAACTTTAAATCCTTTGGTTCTACTGGGATGTTGCTTTCTTTCTTTCTTTCCAAGTTCCTGTAAATTCATTTCTCCAATTAAGAACAGCTGGTCAGTGTAATTCAGGACAAAGCCGAATGGATGTTATTGCGCCATTATCAGTCAGGACCGGACAGTAAGGAGCGCGGGATAATGCCTCCTCCGCTCGCTTGTGTCTTACAGCCGCAAATTAGAACAGCACAACTAGCGTGCCACAGTCACCGAATAATAAAATAAATCAAAACATAAGAGTTCGGTCTTCTGGTAATTTCCTTTTTTCAACCCCTGAATATGAAACCAGATGTTTTCAGCATGCTAAAGATGCTTTTTATCTCTTTTTTCCATCCTCCTCCATTTGCCTTCCTTTCTTTCGTCTTGCGCCGCTCGCAAAATAAATGCAGCTTTAAAAAACAGGGCGCGGGAGAGAGGCGTAGAAAACGGGAAATGTCCTAGCCCAAGGTAGTAGTCTGGTTTGCATTGATAGAGAGTCAGGGAGTGCCTCGAGCCATTCTACAGAGTCTTTCTCTCCGTGATTTCCTTCCAGTTCCATCTCTCTCTTAAGTGTGCAACTACGTAAAGCACACGGGTCAAAGCAATACGCTGCAGACTCCGCTCCTCTCCGTCTCTTCTAATTGGGGGTGCCAAGGTTAAAGGATGTCACGGTTATCACGGAGCTGCATTTCAGGAATGGACTACAAACAACTATATATTTATATACAGGACCAAAAGTTTGGACACGCCCCATTCTTGCTCCATTATTCATTTCCAGACTGTTGTCCATCTGTGTTCTTTGTTTTCTTTAGTCCCCTGTTGGTTCTCTGTTCTCTATTGGTCAGGAGCATCTCAGAACAGGTATCATTTGGGTGGTGGATTGTTTATTGTCAGTTCTGCAGTGACACTGATGTGTTGAGGGGGTTTTAGTAATATATTTATAGAGCACTTTTTACAACAGTACATTGTCACAAAGCAGCTTTACAGAATGAAAAGCCTTTAAACCCCCAAAGAGCAAGCCGAAGCAATAGTGGCAAGAAAAAACTCCCTGTTGTGTTGTTATTTTAAGGAAGAAAACCTTGGAAGGACCAAGACTCAGTGGGGGACTCATCCTCCTTGAGCGGCCGGCAGCATCAACAGTGTAGGACAGCCATTTACAGATTGTGTGGTGATCATGTGACCCGTATTTAAACAATGTCAAACTATATAAGTCCATTGAGGACGTCCTACAGGATGACCAGTCCAATAAAAATCCAGGTTCCAGTGCTGCTGTAGTTTCATTTATCCACCTCAATGACACTGCTGGGATAGGACTAATGCACCAACCAAATAATCCCTGCTCTGTGGTGCTACTATCCTGACCAGTAGAACAGAGTAAAGGGGACATACACAGTATGTACTGTAGAACACAAACAGATGAACTACAATCTGGAATTGTAGAAGTGGAACTGAGAACATGCACTGGTACTGTATACTCTTCACAACCATTAAGAAGGGGCAGTTGCAGACCTGTGGTTAAGAAACCAGCCTTGCGACCTGAAGGTCTCCGGTTTGATTCACGGTCCCACCAAGTATAATGGTTTCCATGTTCTCCCCGTTTCTGCATGGGTTTCCTCTGGGTTCTCCGTCCAAAACATTGCTCAAGATCAATTGAATTCTACAAATTTCCCCATATAGAGTGTGTGTGTGTGAGTGAGTGTGTGCTCAGCGATAGATTGGTGCCCTGTCCTGGGTATATCTGCCCAGCGCCTGAAACGTTCTCCCCTGGATGGGCATGGGGAGACCCCCCCCCCCCCCCATGACTCTAGTAGAGGATAAAGCGGAAGATAATGGATGGATGGACCAATTACCCACACACACACACACACGCACACACACACACACATGCACACACACACACAGTGAGGCTTTCACCCTAATTTATAAGATTTGTATGTCCTGCTGCATTGTGTGGGACATGAAAAGGTGGCGATTATAACAGATGTGGAGAACCACGATAAAGCTAATTAGATAGAATCAGATGAAAATAAAATCACAGAGCTAATTTCATCGCAGAACCTTTTCCTCGCGCAGGAGATCAATAGAAAACCTGCACATGAGAGGAATCAGGAACGAATGGAATGTCTGTTCATGCCAACAAGAGAATCCTTTTTATAAAAGCTCCACCTCTGAGTGGCTGATACGTTGATAAGCAGTTGATTTGTAACTCGGGGTCAACGTCGCAGCCGACGGTGTGAACCGGACAGACGTCATTCAGACGAAGGTGCAGCTCCGTGTTGGCGACCGGCGTCCATTACATTGGCCGCTACGGTTTCTGACAAAACAACGGCAAAGCGACGGCCTCTTTTATTTCGGCCTCTTCGTCCGCCGAGAACATTTCTGCTTCTCGTCCGCTCTCTTGCTCTCGTTCTCCCTGAGAGCTGCCAGAAACAGCACATTTCCTGGCAGGCTCCAAATCCGGGCCAAGTCCAAACAAACAGCATCCTGCGGTGGGCCGCGTTCACCTGCACAGTGTACCTTTGGCTGCGCTGTGACATGCTGGACGGCTTGTTTTGGGATTTCCATGGTTTCTACTCGTGCCAGGACGGACCAGGCCAAGAGCAACTGCTGCAGCGAACGGGCAAAGGAACTACAGTTTACCAGCACAATGAGCTAACAGTCTGCCCCGAACTGAATGTTGGTGTTAAGCTAGCTGGACACGGTCCTCACTAGAAAGGCACTGCAGGATAAATATTAGTGGAAGGGATTATGGAAACAGGAGATTGACTGCATTTAAACCTCGGTATGATGTTTTAAAAATGATTTTGGTGGATTTTATAGTAGGTATTGACTGCTATTTGCTGCTGTACAAATACATCCGTCATACAACCATAAATTGTATGGTCTAATGTATGTGGACACCCCCTTTCATGAGGTTATACATATAGTTAACACCCTTTTTTGGTTTTGCCAATTCAGCTTCCATGGCATAAGGTTTGAAGTCATCTTTTCAATTCATACTAATCATTTTATCACCTCCTTCTTGCTTCATCCTTCATTATCTGTTTCCTCTACTTATCATATAGATGGACTTTGTAGTTTTATAATTACAGACTGTAGTCCATCTGTGTTCTTGTTGTTGTTATTCCCCTGTTGGTTCTCTGTTCTCTGTTGGTCAGGAGAATCACAGAACAGGTATCATTTGGGTGGTAGATTGTTTATTGTCAGTTCTGCAGTGACACTGATAGAATGAGAATAATCCGTCCAATTATTCGTGGGGGGTCGCAGGGGGTTCTCCATGCCCATCCAGGGGTTCATCCAATTCTGGATGCTGGGCAGATACACCAAGGACAAAGCACGAATCTATTGCTGGGCCCACACTTAATAACACACTATATAGGGGCAATTTAGAGCAGCCATATAACCTTGAATCTATGTTTTTGTACTATAGGAGGAAACCAACAAACCCAGAGAAAAGCCACATGGGTCCAGGAAACTGAAAATGAGAACATGGACTATAAGTGGGGCAAAAAGGGGCATGTCCAAACTTTTGACTGGTACTGTATACAGTAATTGGAACTGATATAGTACAAAAAAAATAATGAGGTAATCTAATAAAGTGGGGGGGGGGGGGTTCCCCATGCCCATCCAGGGGAGAACGTCTCGGGCGCTGGGCAGATACACCCAGGACAGGGCGCCAATCTATCGCTGGGCACACACGCACTCACACAAACACACTCTCTTTGGGGCAATTTTGAGGATTCAATTGACCTTGATCCATGTTTTTGGACTGTGGGAGGAAACCGGAGAACCCGCAGGAAACCCACACGGACACGGGGAGAACATGGAAACTCCACCCAGATTGGGATTCAAACCTGGAATCCCTAGCACTGAGAGGAGAACATGCTAACCACTAAGCCACCGTGCTGCCCCATCCTGCAACCTAATCCATTAAATAACACAACATCCTCACAACAGTATGACTACTCGAATAAAAGCATGATCGCGCTGAGCAAAGCGCACCGGTTCCCTCAGGTTCTATTCCACAGAGTCCTAAAAACTCTCCGGCTAACCTTGAGGCGTTCGCGGTCCGTTTCCCGACCGAAGCGCCAACCTTCATCATGCTTTTATCTTTTACATTTTCTTCAAAGCCGATTCCCATTTTCATCCGGACCCTCACACTGGGTCATGACGGCGGCGTCGCCGAAAACGCCTCCTGCCCTTTAAACACCGTAACTGCTCCCGACTTTTTAAGTGTGCCACTACAGCGGTATAACGGCGGCAATTTGTTCCTGCAAACCTTCAGCGCCGAGCTGACACTGACCGTGAGAAATGGCCTCTGGCGGAGGCAGGGGCATTCGTAATAGCGACGAGGAACCACAGCCCAAACGGAGGCTCGTCTGCCGCCTCCGGGCTTCGAGAGGAGCAGTTTCCCCAATTAGGGCAACGTTCTGCAGGTACCGCCGTCTGCACGTACCTTCCGTGTAATAGCGGTTGTCTCTATTAGCATGACAGCATGTCAAACAACCTCTTCCTGTGCACAGAGGCTTATCTTAATTGGCCCTCTCTCTGCGGATTGTCGGAGCAGTGAGGTACAGTGGCCGCGAGAGCTCTGCTTCTTGTCCGTCTCAGCCACCACACAGCGATATTTTATGCCAGTCGGCCAAAACAAGCACGCATACTTCATCAAACACAATGGGCAGGAAATTAGCAGTGAGGCCTATTTATTTTGCCGTTATGTGGGTCCTGCATCCGTCAAAGAAAGCAGCTGGGAACAGGGGTGGCCCGTGATGTGAACTACAGGATACGATCCAGCTGCACACAGCTGTGTGTTTGCATACAGCATATGAGGAACAGTTAACATTCGCCTACCAGACTAATTCATTACTACTTTTTTTAAATAAACGCCAAATAAATACATCATTATGGGCTCAAAAGTAAGGGCACGCCCCCTTTTTGCTCTATTCTCCATTTTCTCCACTTACCATATAGATGGACTTTGTAGTTTTACAATTACAGACTGTAGTCCATCTGTGTTTTTGTGTTCGTTAGTCCCCTGTTGGTTCTCTGTTCTCTACACTGCAAAAAAAATCTATGTCCAAAACACAGAATTCAAGAAAAACATTGTATGAATCAAGTGAATTAATATGTCAATATACATCCATCCATTTCGCCCATTTTATCCTGTACTAGGGTCGCGCGGGGGATGGTAGGGGGTTCTCCATGCCCATCCAGGGGAGAACATTTCAGGCGCTGGGCAGATACACCCAGGACAGGGCGCCAATCTATCACTGCGCACACACTCACTCACACAGACACACTCTATATGGGGCAATTTGGAGCATTCACTTTCCGTTGATCCATGTTTTTGGACTGTGGGAGGAAACCGGAGAACCCGGATGAAACCCACAGGGAGAACATGGAAATTCCACCCAGATTGGGATTTCAACCGGGAAGGCGAATGTGCTAACCACTTAGCCGACCTGCCGCCCCAATAATGCTAATTTGCACCATTGAAATAGCAATCTGCCAAAGTTTGATAGCACCAGGCTCTTAATAGGAACAGTACATGACACACTGATTGGTTTATTGCACATGACGTCCAAAAAAACACCCATGAATAATGTCACGATACTGAAGATACCCTGAGACGCCCTAAACAGGCCCGTGGGTGTGAAACACACATATACACAGTATTTCAACATTTGATATCCCATCAGGGCAGAACGTTTTGGGCAATGGGCAGATACACCCAGGACAGGACGCCAATATATCGCTGGGCACACACTCACTTACTCATTTAGACACACATACATTGTATAGGGGCAATTTATAGCAGCAAATGTATATTAAATGTTTTTGGACAATGGGAGGAAATTAGAGAACCTTATACCTAAACCGGCATGGACACGGGGAGAACTTGGAAACTTGAATCGGTGCAAGACCAAAGTGCTAAACGCTAAGAAACCATGCCACCCATATACAGATTAGAAATCTTAAATTAATCTTCTCTTTGGATTAAAATTTTTAAATGCTTTTATATTTAAAGAACACAGTTCATTCGGTACCTGGTTGGGTCAGCTGATCCCAGAACTGCCTCGTCTCGCTTAAGTTTACAGTGTATTTTTTTGCAGCAGTAAGTCCTCGTGATTCATCATGGTGTAATCTAACCTTTGAGGTGTTCTCCTCCCGCCTGCCAGAGAACCTAAAATAGGTCACCTAAGCAGGGTTTAGCGTGGTAGGGCGAGTCCGATTCGGGCCCTGGAGACCCTGAGTGGCAGTAATTGCTAGTCATGGCTCAGAGGGTTCCATAAACGAGGAACAAAGCTTGCCCACCTCTTGTCACATTCAGGACGACGGCACTGCTTGCTTCACTCGCCGTGCCGTGGAAGAGGCTTCGTTAACGCATCGGGATCCTAATTACTGCTGGAAAATGGTCACCTGCAAAAGCAAATGTCCTTCACCCTCCCGTTTCTTTCTCTCTCCCTCTCATCCTTTGCTTTTTGCCCCTGTTTTGCATTACTATACTCCCGCTCTGTGTTTGCAAGGTAATAATAACAGCCATCTATAAAATGTACCCCGTGCATTAGTCTAATCTGTCACCCTTTTCAATCTCTCTCTCACTCGCAGGGTCTGTGCTCACTCTCTTTTCCTCGTTGTTTTTTTTTTTTTTTTTTTTTTTGGGAGAAAGAGAATTGGGGGTGGTGCATAATGTTAAAAAGCCTAAATGACAGAAGCCTGACAGTCGGATTGGCTGGTAAACGACTTCGGAGTACCTTGCCTGCGGAGTGGGGCTAGTAGAGGCTCCCAGAAGGGCTGATTAATTCCAGTCGCAGCAGCTGCCCAGGTTCGAAGAGGAGCCTATTACCACGGCCGATCTAATCAGGGCTGGCGCAAACTTTGCAGCTTCTCGCTCCCTTCTTCCCTTCCCTCTATCCAGGGATTTTAAATATGGCGAAGGTGAGGGCAGGTCTGGAGTTTGGGGAGGGGGGGACCGAGGATTTTCTGCTTTAAGAAAATGGTTAGCAGCTCAATAGGAAATCCGCTTTGCTGCCCTTTTTTAGCTGGAAGGAGATTGGAGCCGAAGCTTTGATTGTGACAGACCTTCTCGCACGGCACTGGAGAGGGTGACCAGATAGAAGTGTGTCAGAGAGTCTAATCCCGGTGGTTTTTTATTCCGAGCTCAGGCAAAGTATGTCATTCCCTTCAATGTGAAAGTACTAGGTGGCGCCGCACAGTGACACATTGCTCTGTGAAAGATAAGTGGCTCTGCACATGTACGCCATGTGTCTGCTTAATGGAGGTGGCAATGTACAGTGGAGTTGCGTTTTTGATCTTTGTGAAAGACACTCAGGACATCACGCCCGGCCATTTCTCCCTCTATTAGCCTTGTCAACTAAAAAAGGAATTCAGCGACATCGTGTAGATGACTAACACATGTGCTAGAAGCGTCATTGCACTGACCTAACCTTTGATAATGGCATCTAGTCATCAAGACATATTTTAACTATATGGGTGGGATAGCAGACGGCATGGTGGTTTAAGAAGTTCGCCTCTCAGCGCTAGCGATTCCTGGTTCGATCCCAATCTGGGTGGAGTTTCCATGCTCTCTCCGTGTCCGTGTGGGTTTTCTCCGGGTTCTCCGGTTTCCCATAGTCCAAAAACATGGATCAAAGCCAATTGAATTCTCAAATTGCCCCATATATAGTGAGTGTGTGTGTGTGTGAGTGAGTGTGCCCAGAGGTAAATTGGCGTCCTGTCCTGGGTGTGCTCAGCGCCCGAAATGTTTTCCCCTGGATGGGCATGGGGAACCCCCCCCCTCGCAACCCTAGTGGACGATAAAGCAGAATATAATGGATGGATGGGTGTGGTAGCTCAGTGGTTCGGGTGTTGGGCTATCAATAAAAAGGTTGGGGGTTCAAATCCCAGGTCCACTGAAGGTGCCAATTTGGGTCCTTGAGCCCATAACCCTCATTATTCTAGGCTTGTTGCACCATCCCTGTGCTCTGACCCCAACCAAGTTGGGATTACCTTGTATAGTAATTAGCATGTTCTCCTCTCAGCACTGGGGCTCCAAGTTGGAATCCCAATCTAGGTGGAGTTTCCACGTTCTCCCCATGTCCTTCAATGAGACTGACCTTCTGCTCTGGCGCCGACCATCAAGTTAGGACACTCGCAAGTCATTGTCGCTGTACAAAACGACCTTGTATCAAGCCCACCACACCACATCACTCTCACTGCAGTGCTGAGAGTCATCCACCACCCAAGTCGTACATGTATCAGTCGGGGTCCTGATCATTACCGAACAACAGACAGACTGCTGAGTTCAATTGTAGAACTTCAAAGTGCATCTCTATATTTCTTTCTCTCTGATTCATTGGATCTCTGGTGCTGACAAAGGTTTTAAATAATACATATTACAGAGGGTGCTGAACACGTACCCAGACTGCCGAAATATCGATCCTATCCCGTCAAAATAAAGCCAAATTACTGAAAACAATCCATCATTACACATACGCAGTGTCTTCGTCTTTTAGGATTATTTAAAGTGCTTCGTTTTGCCGCACCGCAGAGCTCTGATATGATTCTGCAGTAATCGAGATCATATCGCATCAGCTATTGTTGGCACGCGAGCGTTTTGATATTATCCAAATGACACAGCGACAAATCCATAACGTCGTTAAATACATTTGGAGGCTTATGCCTCATCTTTCAGTGGATAATCAGAATGCCTGTTTGTGGGGTTCGCTGATACCCAATTGTATTGTCTGTGTGTTTACTACTGGTCAAAAGTTTTAAAACACCCCACTTTTTCAGTTATTTATTGCAACAGACATGTACCGATTGTGTACAGCGTAGTGGTTAGCACGTCAACTTCTTGGCACTGGGGATCCAGGATCGAATCCCGATCTGGGTGGAGTTTCTATGTTTTCCTTGTGTCCGCACTGCAAGAAATCTATGTCAAAAAAATAAGAAAAATAAACATAAATCAAGAAAAAAAGCACAAGAACTGAGTAAAATAATCTGCCAATATAGTGAGTAAATTTACCTAAATGGGGCAATTTGGATAATTCAATTGACCTTGATCCATGTTTTTGGACTGTGGGAGGAAACCAGCGAACACGGAGGAAACCCACACGGACACGGCAGAACATAGAACCTCCACCCAGATCGTGATTCGAACCGGGAATCCCTAGCGCTGAAAGGAGAACATGCTAACCACTAAGCCACCCTACGTCAAAAACAAGATTTGTAAAAAATAAAGTTGTAAAAAATGTACAAATATTTTCTGACTTTAGTTTTTTGCAATGTGTGTGTGGGTTTCCTCCGGGTTCTCCGGTTTCCTCCCACAGTCCAAAAACACGGATCAAGGTCAATTGAGTTCTCCAAATTGCCCCATATAGAGTGTGTCTGTGTGAGTGAGTGTGTACCCAATGATAGATTGGTGCCCTGTCCTGGGTGTATCTGCCCAGCGCCCGAAACGTTCTCCCCTGGATGGGCATGGGGAAACCCCCCGCGACCCTAGCAGAGGATGAAGCGGAAGAAAATGGATGGATGGATGTTTTTGACATACTGTAAATCGATTTTATGGATTTGAGGTAAATAGACAGATAGTATACTTGATCCTGAAGGAAATAAACAATTGACTGCTCTATATTGCCCCTATCAAAATGCCCCATTATTCTTCACGGTAAAATTAATTTGGTTTTTCAATCATTCAATCATCACCGAAATCTAAAAATAACCTAACATGCAGGTTGTTCCCCAAAAACCCACCATGCCACTTGCCCCACACTTTTAGGTCCAGCTCCACTTCCTCCCGCTGTTCCAGCTGAGATGCATCGCTGCGTGTTTAACCGAGCCAGACGTTGCAGCATCTAATAGGTTTTTAAATATTAAAACCAGTCCATGCCACATCACTATTGTGAGCTCTTAATTTACTGTGCAATTAAGTCCAGGCCCTCATTTATCAGTGGGTGTTCATTTGCCAGGGACCTCGTCGCTTTTTATTAATTGATGCCACAGGAACGCTGGGGCAAAATGAATGCGCTCACACCGGAGGTCACGCTGCTGGTTGTAGGTAGCTATCTCAGAACAAGATGTGAGAGAAATCGAAATCCACCCGATATGCTCGGAGATATGAAATGCGACTCGGGGGACGGTGCTGGAGGAGGAAGAAAGATACAGAGGACTCAGCGGCCATCTGTTTGTGTGGAGAAAGCCTTTAATGACTCTGCGAGCGAAAACAATTAGAGACTTAACCTCCACGCCTCGTAGCCACTGCACAGTGCTGTCAGATCGGAAAAAGTCGGGGCTCATGATTAATGACGGGGTGTAGTTTGGAAAAATACGTGCAGTAATGTACAGTATAATGTTTTTATTTACCACCATGTCGTTTACAGTATAGTCTCGTTCACGCCGGAGATAATAACAGGGCGCATTGAGTGTTGTTTCAATGTAATCGACTCTAAATCGATTCCTGCAGGTTGGTAATCGAGGTGCCGATGCTGTCTCTCTGTCTGTAGAGCTGCTCATGGGAAACTCAGGGAGCTCGATGACCACACATGCTGTACACTCACCGCTTAGTTTTACCATTTTTAATGTTTAATAAGTCAATAAAGCAAAAATGGATGGAGGAACCCAGAGGAAACAAACCCGGACACGGGGAGAATCTAATGCCCTCTAGGGTTGCGGGGGGGTTCCCCATGCCCATCCAGGGTAGAAAGTTTCTGTCGCTGGGCAGATACACCCAGGACAGCGCGCCAATCTATCACTGGGCACACACTCACTCACACAGACACACTCTATATGGGGCAATTTGGAGCATGCAATTTCTGTTGATCCATGTTTTTGGACTGTGGAAACCGGAGAATCTGGAGGAAACCCATGTGGACACAGCGAGAACATGGAAACTTCTCCCAGATTGGGATTTGAACCGGGAATCCCTAGCGCTGATAGAAGAACATGCTAACCACTAAGCCACGGTGGCACCCCTCAATATATTTATATTAATATTATATTTAATTATATTATTATTATATTATATTAATATCGTGTCATGGTGGCTTAGTGGTTAGCACGTTCTCCTCTCAGCACTAGGGATTCCCGGTTCGAATCCCCATCTGGGTGGAGTTTCCATATTCTCCCCGTGGGTTTCTCCGGGTTCTCCGGTTTCCTCCCACAGTCCAAAAACATGGATCAAGTCAATTGAGTTCTCCAAATTGCCCCATATAGAGTGTGTTTGTGTGTGAGTCTGTGTGAGTGAGTGTGTGCCCAGCGATAGATTGACACCCTGTATGTATCTGCCCAGCGCCCGAAACTTTCTCCCCTGGATGGGCATGGGGAACCCCACCGCGACCCTAATATAGGATAAAGTGGAATGAATGAATGAATATATAAATATTTATCTAATATAAGTTGGAGCATTGATACGAACGTGAAGCGGTGTGTCAATGCTATTACGGATGGATAAATGACTCAGCCAATCAGATTTAAAGACTGGAACTACCCATTTAATAACCTTCTTTTTTAAGACATGAACCTGAGCTAATGTTCTGTAATATTGTGGTACAGACAGACAGCCTTGTATTAATACCTTGAACCTTGTTCTGTTACTTGTAAGTCATTCTGGATAAAAGCGTCTGCTAAATGGAAATGTAATGTAAATGTTTGACCGACCTGAGAATCCTGATGATTTGTAACATACCCTCTACACTGATGTCCCCTTCTTCCGGTGAGTCAGTGGCATGTGTAATGGGTCTCCCGTCAGTTGGATCCAGGTGTTTACACAGTGAGAAGAAAATGTACTGAAACAATTTCACCTGCATTAATTACAAAGCCGCACAAGATCACAGAACAGACTCCCGAGATTCCAAATGCAACAGTCACTACCAGGTTCCACCTCTCACTGCAATGTCAGCACAAAAAGTATTCACCGGGAGCTCTGTGAATTGCGTCTCCACACCTGAGCCGCCACAAATATTCTGATGTTGACACACTGTGCTGAAAAAGCTCATCAGGACTATTACAAATGATGAAAACACCATCCATCCATCCATCCATCCATCCATTATCTTCCGCTTTATCCTATATCAGGGTCGAGGGGGGAGGGGGGGTTCCCCATGCCCATCCAGGGGAGAATGTCTCGGGCGCTGGGCAGATACACCCAGGACAGGGCGCCAATCTATCTCTGGCAACACACTCACTCACACATACAAACTCTATATGGGGCAATTTGGAGAACTCAATTGACTTGATCCATGTTTTTGGACTGTGTAAGGAAACCGGAGAACCCAGAGGAAACCCACGCAGACACGGGGAGAACATGGAAACTCCACCCATATTGGGATTTGAACCGGGAATCCGGTGGAGAGGTGAATGTGCTAACCACTAAGCCACCTGATGGACACACCACCGGATGATAATTCCTTCATCAAAACGACCATCCACATACTGTATCAGTCAAAAGTTTGGACACACCCCCTTCTTGATCCTTTTTTCCTCCACTTAACATATAGATGGACTTTGCAATTTTACAATTATCTGTTCTCTTGTTTTTGTTCTTGTTTCCATCCGACTCGGTCTGTAATTGTCCATCCATCCATTTTATCCGTCCGATCTTCCATTTTATCATCTACTAGGGTCGCGGGGGAGGGGGTTCCCCATGCCCATCCAGCGGAGAACTTTTCGGGCGCTGGGTAGATACACCTAGGACAGGACGCCAATCTATCTTTGGGGGTTTAAAGGCTTAAAAAACTGCAAACCTACTTTGTGACAATATACTATTGTAAGAAGCGCTATTTAAATAAAGTACTTGAACTTGAACTTAATGAAAGACAGGATAGGATACATCCCAACTTCATGCGAACTCATGTCACCTCAATACTCCTCTCTCCCCATTGGCTCCCTTTAGCTGCTCCCATTCAGTTCACTGACTCTGGCCTACAGGACAATCTCTGGATCTGGCCCCTCTTACCTTCAATGTATATTTGCAAAATACACTCCAACTCGTTTACTTTGCCTTAGAGATGATTGTGGTCTTGTGATTCCACCTCACCGTGGAGCTAATTCTCACTCCGTAGCGTTCCCCACTGCAAGATGGTAGGACAATCTTCCCAATTCTGTCCGTAAGGCAGAGTCACTTGGCATCTTTAAGAAACAACTGAAAACAAATCTCTTTCACACAAACACTTGATATTTTAAAAAAATAAAAATAAAATTATAAAATAAATACAAAAAAGTGGTAGGGGGGGGTCAGGGTTCAGAATAGGACAATGATCAGAATCAAAATTCTACAGTGTTGCTGGTTTTTCCAATACTTGGGAAAATGACTCGTGTTGTTCTCTTTTCTACGTCGCTTTGGATAAAAGCGTCTGCTAAATGTGAATGTAAATGTAAATATAGAATAGAAAGCCCATCTATTAAAGGCATTAACAGACCCCAGCTTGGGTCCAAACCTCAGTATCGTCCCAAACATCACAATGAATCAGATACTGTATTTACCCGAGTGGGAGACAGGCTTCTGGACACCGTCTTCCTCGGATAATTAAAAAAAAAGGAAATATAATTACCATTTTGCTTAGTAGTTCAAAGCCTGCAGCGGCTTAAAAACAATATTTCTTCCTTGCTTTGACAGGGTTTCCCTGCAAGCTCGGGAATGGAGCAGTTTCATTATGTCTCATCATCACGTTATTTATAGCTTGTCAGAAACCTTTTACAAAAAAGCTCATCATTGTTTGAGGAACTGTAGAAAAGCCGTGTGGTGAGCACTGTATTCTTTAAGTGTATCTGTACGGAGCTGAGGGAACCACACTGTGCAGCCCTCGTTGCTCTGTGGTGGCGGCGTGCGGCACCTTTGACCCCGGGCAGTACCAAGGCTTGTGGTTGGAGCGTGGTGTGGATTTTTCAGCGACGTGCAGCAGATATTTTGGCAGTGATTTAATATATGCCCATTCTTCATTCCAATAGTCAACACAGTCACCAAACTACTCACTCTCCCACAGCAGACGCTAATAATTTTTCCTTTCATTGATGCGAAAGACATTTTTTTGCACTCAATCACTTTTTTTTTACTGGACAGATGTATACGTGGTAGAGAATGTAACTTTATAAAGACAGGTTCTCATTGGAAAGTATGAGATCTTTCTTCAACCCAAATGCTCCCATGGCTAAAACCCTTACATTTACATTTAATTATTCATAAATTAATTGTATTTGAATTTCACACATTTCCCCTGCAGGGTACATGGGGAGGGGGGGCGGGGATTACACCACGTTAAGACTTTTAAAAAGACCCTAATATCTTCCACTTTATGCTCTATTAGGTTCGCGGGGGGGTTCCCCATGCCCATCCAGGGAAGAACATTTCGGGCACAGGGCAGACACCCCCAGGACAGGGCTCCAATCTATCGCTGGGCACACACTCACACACCCAAACACACTCTATATGGGGCAATTTGGAGAATGCAATTGACCTTGATCCATGTTTTTGGACTGTGGGAGGAAACCGCATAACCCGGAGGAAACCCACATAGACACGGGGAGAACATGGAAACGCCACCCAGATTGGGATTCGACCCGGGAATCCCTATTGCTGAGAGGAGAACATGCTAACCACTAAGACCCTAATATGTAATGCAGAAAATGCTGAGGTTAACCAGCGGGTGTGATCTGTTAATGTACTTGCTGTAGTTCCCGACATTGTGGTTCCTTTAGCAATGGTGGAGGAGGGTGTGTGCAAAGTCCCCACAAAGAGATAACAGCATATCGACCTACCTACCTACTACGTATGTATCTAACTATCTTGCTACCTACCTATCTACCCACCTACCTACTTATCTATCTTTATTACACACATTTATTGCAAAAATTGCTGTAAAACTCCATTACACCGATGTTCCTAGCATCACCTTGCACGATGGTGCAGCAGTTATTGCAATTTATTTTTGTCATAATCTAAATAATAACACAACTTTGCATGGCATTAAGCAGAAAAGCTATATCCATGCTATACCTGTTAGTCTGCCTCATGTTAAGCGTGTATAGAACCGCCTCATTTGGGAGGTGTATAAGGAGTAGGGTTGAACTAAGGGTTAATTTGACTCTGTTATTACCCCACACCTACAACAACAGCGACGCCGGGGCTTAAAATGGGCAACAGTGTCCAGACGGCCTCTCCTGGGAAAAGTCCGACTAACTGAAATAAGTGAGTCCCATAATTAAAGGTATCTTTCCAGCACCGCTCCACGACGGTGGCTAATGAGAGCGAGGGAAGCGAGGGAAGCGGCGCGAGGGAGGAAGAGTAGGGCAGCATGCCTACACGTTTGGGCGTGCCTTCCCTCCTCCTTCTCCTCGGCAGCACTCGGCTTCCGCTTTGTAATTGTGCAATTAGTGCCACAGCCTGGTTTTCATACATCACAAATGGCTGTGCGGAGGTATTAGCGAGCCGAAAGTTCCAGCCTGGCGGGCTCGGATCGGAGCGGGGCATTAAGGGCCAGCGTTTTGGAAAATGCAAGCCAATTTATCATGATCTGTTCTTTCGCTCCCACCCACTTGCCTTGTCTTTCTGCCTGACCTTGCGCTGCGTTCGCTCGAGGTTCAATTTGCTCATTGTTTCTTGCTTGCATAATTTCAGCCTCCCCACACGCACACACACACACACGCACACACACACGCACACACACACACAGACGCCTGCAAGCGCACCCACTCATTTAGAAGGTGCAGAACATTTTCCCCACAACTGATTGCAGCTACTGCCACTTCTCTGCCTCTGTCACCATCTCTCGCTCTTTCACTCTCTCTCCCACACTCTCGCAGCGAAATCCACTCATTTATATGCCAAGGCTAAACGGTATTCATTTGTACGATGGCAAACTGTATAACACCAGTAATTCCTCCTAACCAATTTCCTGCTTTTTCCCCTTTAGCTGTCATAAGCGAGTGCATTAGAGGCAGCGAGGAGAAATCCTCTGCCATTCTTCCGCTGTCACCCACGCGTCATGCCCTTCTCGGCGGGTGTAGGTTGCCACGGCAGGGTGCTTACAATGCGTGCCTATTCAGTTGAGCGATTCCATTCTTTCCTCTCCCAGCTCCGGCTACCCCTCTTCCTCCCTGGCTGGTCTACCCGTCCTTTGTGAAATCTCTTTCTCTCTCTTTCTCACTCTCTCTCTCTCTCTCTCTCTCTCTCTCTCTCCCTCTCCCTCCTTACTCTTTCTCTGTGGGCTCTAGGGCTTGGGGCTTTAGCATGATATGGAGACTCAGGATCCCTCCTGACCTGCCACTGGATCAGTGTCTTTCCTACACCCTTATCTGCCATCTTAAAGCCTGCTTAGAAATGCCTGCTCTCTCCATTCCTCTCTCTTTTCTCTTTCTCTTTCTTTCAGAGCCGGTCCTGTACTCCCGTCTCTTAGGATTTGGTTCACAGGGTCCTTGAGGCCTCTCTTAGGTTGACGCGAAGGGCCCAATGAATTCCTCCTTCCACAATCCCCCACCACCGCCACTCCACCGCACCCCACCTCAGGGTGGAATCGCCGTCATTAGCTGATTGTAATCAGAGGGAAAAGTGGGACAGGGCGCTCCAAGCAGAGGCTAAGATAAAAAATAAATATATATATATAAATATGTAAATAAATATATACAGCATTTTTTTTCTGTGGTTGCTTGCTGCTGTGTGACAGACACTCCATCAAACTGGATCATTTGAATTCATGCAAGCCTACACAGGTTAGCATCTTTACCACAGAAGCGAGGTGCACGTCGTCATAACAATAATACTTATCGAGGAGGACCTGCGTTCGTCGGAAGCTTGTTGCCGATCGCCGCTTTCCTGCTGTTGTTGGAAATTCGCTGTGAGAGATCAGTCGAGTTTACTCGTCTGATTTGACTGATTTAAATCCCACACGTTCCACCGTGGAATAAATGAATGTGTTGGGAGCCCCACTGCTGTTGAGTTAAGTAGCTGTACACTAGCTGAAAAAACACCCCGCTCTTCTGTCTGGGTTCCATCAGTCATTCGAATGAACCTCGTCTCGGTTTGGTTTGGGGTAAAGTTAGTGTTTATCCTGCAGGGGTACGAGACGGAAGTGAAATTACCAGATGCTACATAGATTACAAACTGTTTTTGAGGAAAGTGGAACGTAAGCGAGGCTCAGTCTCAAGTCTCATTGTTCAACCCAAATTAATTCCAGGAAAATCAATTAATAAAATCAAATGAGATCATGTATTAACTGTGTTCACCACTAACACATAATATTATAATCCTCATATTATATGGCTAATGTCCATTTTATGCATTAAACAACGGTTGCCACAACTATTATAATCCCTCATAGACAACAGTATGATCCCTATTAAACAACTACTGTAATCTGTATTAAACAACAGTGGCCACAACTACTATAATCCCTCATAGACAGTTGCCACGATGACTATAATAACTTATAAACAGCAGATGCCACAACTACTATAATCTGTTTTAAACGACAGTTACTACAACTCTAACAATCTCTATTAATCAATAGTTGCCATAACAACTACAATCTCACATAGTCTACAGTATAATCCCTATTAAACAAGTTAGCACAACTACTATAATCTGTATTATATGACAGTTGGTACAAATCTTGTAATTTTTAAAAATCGATAGTTGCCATAACTACTATAATCCGACATAGACTACAGTTGCCATAAATACTGTAATCCCTCATAGGCGATAGTTGCCACAACTACTTTAATTTGTATTAAACGACAGCTTCCGCAACTGTTATAGTCTCTAGTAACCAAAGTTGCCACAACTACTATAATTTGTATTAAATGACAGTTGCCACAACTGTTATAATCTCTATTAATCATAGAGTAATTACTGTAATTACTCCCATAGACAACAGTTGGCACAACTACTATAATGCCTATTACACAGCAGTCGCTACAACTAATGTGTTCCTCATAGAAAACAGTGGCCGTAATATATAATCTAGTTTGATATATATATATATATATATATATATATATATATATATATATATATATATATATATATATATGATAATCCCTCATAGTATTAATCATGCAACATGACAGTGGTATCAGAGGACCACTAGGAGGAGGAACCGTGAACAGCAGTGCATTAAAAGTCTTCAGTGGGTGGGACAGTGACTGAAACAAAATATGGGGTAGAATTTTAATATCATTTTGTGAAATGTCATGTGAAAAAAAAATCAAAGCAAGATGTAATTAGCATATAGCTCTAGCACAGGTGCACAAATGTGTTGCTATCGATTCCAGCAGTGTTGTGTGTAAAACAGCTTTTTGGTTAAATGGCTGCTGTGTATTTGGTGGAATCGACGAGCTGAGGATGGGGTTTGAAAATGGTGCTGGTTATGTACTTACCCACTCGGTGCTTTATTAGGAACATTTGAACACTTGCTTAGTCATGCAATATTCAGGACAAGATCCAGCCAGCAACATCCTCCGGTCAGGAACCGACACTGAATAACTAGAGAACAAACAACCAAAGTGTGAATGGAATTAAATGAGTGACGGAATCCCAGAATGCCGATGTGTCTCATCAGTTCATCACTTCATTTTCAGCATCAATATAATCAGCCTAATATCATAATTATCTCTCTCATTATCTTGATCGCGTAATCCTCTATTCGGATCATGAGGGGGTTCCCCATGCCCATGCAGGGGTGAATATTTAAGGTGCTGAGCATGTACACCCGTTACAGGGTGGCAATTCATCCCTGGGCACACACTCATCCTCACAGACACACACACTATATGGGGCTATGTAGATAGGGGCAATTTAGAGCAGCCAATTCATCTTGAATCCATGTTTTCGGACTGTGGAAGGAAACCGAAGAACCCTGAGGAAAATCCACTCTGTCCCACACGTTCACCTTTTAGTGGTGGGGATCAAGGTTCAAATCCCAACACACAATATAGGGCAAATAAGTTAAGGGCTATTTCACCTTGAATCAATGTTTTTATGGACTTTGCGAGGAAACCTGAGAACCTGGATCGTGCTAACCACTAAACCACCATGCCACCCATTTATTATTATTATTATTATTATTATTATTATTATTATTATTATTATTATTATTATTCATTCATTCATTATCTTCCGCTTTATCCTCTATTAGGGTTGTGGTGGGGTTCCCCATGCCCATCCAGGGGAGAACGTCTCGGGCGCTGGGCAGATACACCCAGGACAGGGCGCCAATCCATCGCTGGGCACACACTCACTCACACAGATACACTCTATATGGGGCAATTTTTGAGAATTCAATTGACTTGATCCATGTTTTTGGACTGTGGGAGGAAACCGGAGAACCCGGAGGAAACCCACGCAGACACGGGGAGAACATGGAAACTCCACCCAGATGGGGATTCGAACCGGGAATCCCTAGTGCTGAGAGGCGGACGTGCTAACCACTAAGCCACCGTGCTTATTATTATTAGGGCGGCACAGTGGCTCTAGAAATTCCTGGTTTGAATCCCAATCTGGGTGAAGTTTCCATTTCCCCCCGTGTCCGCATGGGTTTCCTCCAGGTTCTCCGGTTTCCTCCCACAGTCCAAAAAAATGGACCCCTAGATTAAGGACAAAGTGGAAGATAATGGATGAATTATTATTATTATTATTATTATTATTATTATTATTATTGTTTTAAAAAATATAAGCCATCATTTGTAAAATCTAGAACAGGTAGTCTTTGGAGTAAAGCCCTCTAACATTCTGTTATATATCATTTTCAGACCTTATAGAGTACTTTTAATTCACCCACCATAATAACTAATGAGGGGAAATAATCCTTTTATTTATCAGTCTGAAATATTTCTCGGTGTTTGATTTTACGATATAAAAGTGTAAAACCCAAAGCATTAGGAGGATTTACTGACGCCGCCCATTGCCTTTTAATGAACATGATAAACATCTAGAATTTAGGGAGGGAAATATAAATTGGGAAGTAAAATAGTGGCCCTGTAGTCGCTGTTGACACACAAACTGCTGACCAGTCGCTCTTTCTACTGCCATCGGCCATGTTCCTCTGTCCATGTGACCACTCATCAGACACCCACTTGTTTTCCATTCCCATAAGAGGCGTGCATGGCCCTGCATGAGCGACGTGTTAATGTGCATACAAGAGTAATTACTGTTTGCTGTTTGAAGTGGGGCAACAGCAAATCAAACTTTTAATGACTTGCCGCTGCTTCCTGTTGGCTGATTAGCTTGCAAACCGACGTGTCGATTGTCGGTGAAGGAAAGAAGTATAGTACAGTATCTTTTATTAAAGGCATTCTTAGAACTACTAGATCTAAAGGGCTCATGGTGAAGGTAACTGTATATATGGTGTATTGAGTTGAGCTGGAAATGAGATATGAGATATACTGTACATATGAGAAAATGAGATATGTAATAAAATAGATATATAAAACTAAAACTATGAAATATATATCCATCCATCCATTACCTTCCGCTTTATCCTCTAGTAGGGTCCCAGTGGGGTTTCCCATGCCCATCCAGGGGAGAACGTTTCGGGTGCTGGGCACACTCTCACTCACTAAAACACACTCTATATGGGGCAATTTGAAGAACTAAATTGACCTTGATCCAAGTTTTTGGACTGTGGGAGGAAACCGGAGAACCCGGAGGAAAACCCACATGGACACGGGGAGAACATGGAATCCCTAGCGCTGAGAGGAGAACGTGCTAACCACTATATGGGGCAATTTGAAGAATTAAATTGACCTTGATCCAAGTTTTTGGACTGTGGGAGGAAACCGGAGAACCCGGAGGAAAACCACATGGACACGGGGAGAACATGGAATCCCTAGCGCTGAGAGGAGAACGTGCTAACCACTAAGCCACTGTGTAGCCCTTAAAATATATATATATATATATATATATATATATATATGATATAAAAAGACATCTAACACCCTGCGGTACCGGTGGTACTGCCGGCTCTTCGGTACGGTTCAACAGCGCCCCCTATTGGACCCTGTTTGTCGTTTGTGTTGATCTGTTGCAGCTGTGTGTGTTTGTGTAATTAGTTCTTTTGCCCTAGTAAATCCGTTTAATCCGGTTCAGCTGTGCTTTACCATCATGTGACTTACCTATATGTTTAAATACCCATCCTTTCCAAATGTTCCCAGCGTTATGGTGGTGTCCTGTCGCGTGCTATGGCTGTGTTTCCCCTGCTGTCTTCTGCATTAAAACTACTCTTAAACCTTCTACAGTCTGGATTCCGTCCTCTCTAGCCAAGGCATCGGCTGATGGTAACAGCGCAGGGTGCAGCATGATGCTGATTGCCATTTTTTAGTCATCCGTCTGCACCGTTTAAATAGCAATACTGCGTGTGAATATATCTACCCTGATAGGTGTGGCCGTCTCGAATTGAGGTACATTTCTGGCGTATTGCTATCTCAGAGACTGAAAACCCAGGTGTTTTGTTGACTGACAACAACCTCTCCAGATGGCAACATACATGGGAACCAGCGCATTGAGTCCAGGTCCAGTGCACCGCTTAAATAGCATTCCGCCAAAGTCAGACTGCACCTGGTTCTTAAAGGGAATGGCAAGTGACACGCTGATTGTTTTTTTTTTTTGCATGTTACGCCCAAAACACACCCATGAGGAATTATGAGTGGTACATCTTGCGTGTTTGAGGCATGTGTTTCCTGTCGGTATGATAACAAAGACACACTGGCATGCGCTAAATCACTAAAGATTGCTAAAATAGGACCCCTTTGACTTTTCATCTATCATTCAAGATTGTAGATATACAGAATGAGAATGTACTTGTATAAAAGTTGGCATCGTTCCCGTTCTCTGTACATCTGTCCTCCCCGTGTGGTATGTTCCTCTCGTGTCCACACCGGTTTCCTTCAGTTACTACAGATTTTCTGCCAAAACTATTTCAGTAGATGGACTAGCCACTCTAAAGCCTCTACGCTCGAGTCAATATGTGTGCGAATGAGTCTATATGTGCACTTGCCTCCAGGGATGAGCAAAAGACCCTTTAGAACCATAATCAGGATGAATTGGCTGCTAAACAAGATTGAACGTGAAAAAGAATACCGCTAGGCGTTATATCTCTCCTCGGGTTTGTTGTTTTGGGCCGGACGCTAAATACGACGCAGCCAAACGAGGACCTGTTGTTAATACTGATTTAAGAGTTTGCGTGATGAGGGCCTGGTTGTTGGTCTTCCTCTTGCAGTTCTCTATGATGAAGTTCGAACTCGGCTGCCAGTGACTTTGTACGAAATCAAAGGTCGTACTTTTTCAGTGTTCCTGGCTGACCCGTTTGATGATTGCTCAAATATTGTCTTCTCCAAAGCTAGAGAAGGGGATAAGAGGGCAGCTCTCTTGGTTGCCTGATGAAAGAGGAATACTAAGCATTCTTTTTTCCCCTGCTGTCTGAATTTCTCTCTCTCGTTTGGGTTTTTCACTTATCCTCTGGTCCATCCCGCTTCACAGGTATGCATGTGAAGCATCTTAAATCCGCCAACAAATATGCAGCTTGTATATTCGCCTAACGGCACAGCCCATAAAACACTCGGAGTTAAAGTCATATTATTGACCTTGTACTCCCCTCTTCGGAGGTAAACACATTTTAAGGCTCTACAGCCATAAGCGCCAGCACTCAGATGACGGTAGCCCGCCTGCCGTCGCAGCCTCTCGCCGTTAAAGTGGTGACACGGCAGATAATTGAAATTTATTTGCTATTACAGGACTACAATAAACACAATATTCCCTTTCTTTCATTAATATCAACTCGGCGGATGAGGAACGATCCTCACGTCGCTTTTTACAAGGCTAGACAAGGCAGCCGGAGCTGTTATAGCGCTGGGAGTTAATGTAGCTTGAACGGGGCTCGTAATTGTCCCTGTCTCTGTCATATTTGCCGACTCCACTGGGCCTAAATACCAAAGCGATTAATTACCACTGGGCAGGTACGCTGGGACCCTCTGCCTGAGCTTGTGTGTGTGTGTGTGTGTGTGTGTGTGTGTGTGTGTGTGTGTGTGTGTGTGTGTGTGTGTGTGTGTGTGTAAATGTGTGTTGCCTTATTTGTCGTTGTTGTCTGGGCTTGTTACAAATTTGCTATTTATTCTAGACTTATTCATTTTAAGGCCAATATATAATTCAATCAATATAATTTATCCATCCATCCTCTACTAGGATCTTGGGGGGGTTCTCTCGAGGGGAGAACATTTCGGGCGCTGGGCAGATTCACCCAGGACAGGGCGACAATCTATCGCTGGGCACACACTCACTCACACATACACACTCTATATGGTGTAATTTGAAGAACTCAATTGACCTTGATCCATGTTTTTGGACTGTGGGAGGAAACCGGAGAACCCGGAGGAAACCCATGCGGACACGAGGAGAACATGCAAACTCCACCCTAACGCTGAGAACAGAACATGCCAACCACTAAGCCACCGTGCCGCCAACATAATTTATAAGTATATTTATTTATACAGTGCGTATTATTAGAATTGAACAAACTTAAATAGCTTATAGAGGCAAAAGTATCAGGACACACCTTATTTTGATTGATTTTAGGTGTTTTGGTTTCGAATCCCAATCTGGGTGGAGTTTCCATGTTCTCCCCGTGTCCATGTGGGTTTCCTCCCACAGTCCAAAAACATGGATCAAGGTCAATTGAATTCTCCAAATTGCCCCATATAGAGTGTGTGTGTCTGTCTATGTGCCCAGTGATAGATTGGCGTCCTGTCCTGGGTGTATCTGCCCAGCGCCCAAAAGGTTCTCCCCTGGATGGGCATGGGGAACCCCCCACTACCCTAGGAGAGGATAAAGTGGAAGATAATGGATGGATGGACTTTGAGAATGTATGTGTGAACTGTGACAGCTGCTGTCCTCTGTAAATCCATCAATGCACACCGTTTGCATGTATCAAATCCGAAATGTATGAATTATTTAATATCTCTTCTTATTAGCAGCAATTAGCTGTTAGCATTTTTCCGGCTAAAAGCCAGGTTTCGTACTTTAATGAAGCTGCACCGTGGATGATTTATCACCGCTTATCGCTGATACATGTTAACTGGATAAAACTATCGCCCGTGCTGGGAGGACTTGGCACAGCTTCAGCATCCCTCCAGCTCCCGCAGAACCCTCTGGAATATCGATCAAAAGAATGCTACTAATCATCTTTTCTGACATCGAAGCATGACTCCTATTAGATTTTATTTAAACATCAGTTTGTATGCAAAATAACCTGATCAGCAGCTCTATGCACGTGATGCAGAACATGACACATTAAAAAACGTCATTAAATAATAAGATGAGACCTTGAGTTAGTAAAATGTTTCTGACATCTGTACTGTATCGATTCGCCGTATGCACGGAGTAAATGTTCCTCATTAGAGACAGATCCCTGGTAATGCAATATCAGGAGGAAATCATATGCAGGGCTTTGAACAGGTTCAAGGAACCAACATGAAAGAGGAAATGATGGATTTTTTTACTCGGAACCAAAATAAAACCCAACCATTTATCGTCTTCATCCTGTACTAGGGTCTCAAGGGGTTCGTCATGTGCATCAAGGGGTTCCTCATGTGCACCCAACCATTTATCGTCTTCATCCTGTACTAGGGTCTCAGGGGGTTCCTCATGTGCATCCCACGACGAAAATATAACCCACTGTGCCACGCTTTTCCAGGATATTAAAAAAAAGTTTTTTTTCACAGGGGCTTAGTGGTTAGTATGTTGGCATGTTCTCCTATCAGGAGAAAACTGAAGAACCAATGGAAAACCCAGAGGAAACCCATGCAGACACGGGGAGAACATGGAAACTCCACCCAGATTGGAGAACCCCCAGAAACAATAGTATAGGATTAAGCGGAAGAATGGTTGGACTTTATTTTGGAACCCATGTTCTCCCTGTGTTTGCATGGGTTCCCTCTGCGTTCTCCATTGGTTCTTCAGTTTCCTCCTGATAGGAGAACATGCTAACATACTAACCACTAAGTCACTTGATATTTTTTTAATATCCTGGAAAGGTGTGGCACAGTGGTTTATATTCTCGTCATAGCAACATCCTGGGTTCGATTGCCGGGCTGTGTTGATTTTGCATGTTCTCTATGTGTTTGTGAGTAGCTGAATTGATGTAGAAGTTATGAATGTCCTTAAGTGTTTATAAGCACCAACATGCAGGGTTCCTTCTCATCTGAATGATTGTATGAATGAATGAATAATCTGCTTTACCCCCCCCCCCTCCCCGTGTCTATAATGCACACGCAGACATTGTGATCAGGACTGTGTTTGATGTGTGACCCGACTAAAGAAGCTAACAACGGTGTGGGGACAGCAGGTGCACTGCATTAGGACCCATCCACCACCATCACCACCACCTCCACCCAACAAACACACACCCACATGCACATCTGCACAATAAACACAATTCTAATGGCACCACAATGTGAACCCCACCCAGCAGCACCACACAGGCACTTACACATTCAAATGGGGGTGCGCAAATGCACTGGGTCAGCATACTGATGATGCAGTGGGGCTTTTCTGTCAGGTGTGTGTAATTTGCCAGGTACATTAGATGCTGTTGCTTTTCGATTCATTCCAACAGGAATGTAGTGAGAGATGCTGCGAATGCCAACGGTCCGCAATCCCAAACAATGAGACATTATACAAATGAATCCCAGGTTGAGTTGAGCCCATTGGGAAGTCATGTGTGTTCACATCCGTCTGTGTGTTCATATCCGTCTGTGTGTGTGCATATGCATGCGTGTGTGTGTGTGTGTGTATGTGTGTGTGTGTGTGTAACAGAACAGGAAAAGACAGTCTCTGAAAGTCACCGAGTCAGAAACAGGCCTATTGCGCTGACTCGTCTCCACTGTTTCCTATTTTCACATTATAATATGCAAAACATGCCCATCGTCGCCCCTCTTTCTTCTATCTCTCTCTCTCTCTCTCTCTCTCTCTCTCTCTCTCTCTCTCTCACGCTCCCTCTCTCGCTCTCTTACTCGCTCGCTCCGTGCCCCCTCGTCTCGTTCCCTCTGAAATGCAATCTGAGCTGTGCTCTCTGTCTGAATCAAAGAGGAAAATCAGCTTGATTTGGACTCCTGCTGATCCCGTGGATGTGTGGAGAAGTGTGTGTGTGGGGGGGGGAGGGGCGCCAGGCTATTAGTATTCCAGGTTTATGCGAGCGACTGTGCAAGTGTGTGTGTGTGTGTGTGTGTGTGTGTGTGTGAGAGACAGTGTGTGTGAGTGTGTGTTCAGCCTGTGCTCACAGTAGCCACATAGGGTTTTACATTCTATTGTTTTCTATTGTCTGAAATAAGATTATAGTTTTCTCATAAGACTTTGATTAGCGGAAAGCAAAATATGTTCTGTTAAAGCCGTCGAAGGCGACATTATGCTGACTGGCTTTGATTCTTATTGGAGGATTTTTGCAGATTTTTATGCCGATTCAAAAGAATTCAACATCTGCTAAACTCCCGGAAATCCTTTACTTTCATTGAATCAAACCCAGTCTCATCTACGACACGTTACCAAGGAGACGGAGCCTAAACTAGAATTCATATAGTGTAACCCTGCACAAAATGCTTATTGCTAACTTACACTCCCCCAACAGTCTGTTTTCACACCTTCCGTCTCCATGGTTTAAATAGCAACGCTGCTCGTGAATATATCTACCCTAATGGGCGTTGCCGTCTCGAAATTTGGCAGGCTCAAGTACATTTATGGTGTATTGATAAAACCCAGGAGCACCGCTGACTGAAAACAACCTCTCCAGACGTCAACATTCAGACGTTGGTCGCTATCTCAGTGGTGGAGCAAGCCGAAGCGACAGTGGCAAGAAAGAACTCCCTGTTGTGTTGTTATTTTAAGGAAGAAACCTTGTGAGGACCAAGGTTCAGTGGGGGACTCATCCTCCTTGAGCGGCCATGCAACAAATGGGGTCATCAAAATATAGCACAATATGTCCATCCATCCATTATCTTCTGCTTTATCCTCTACTAGGGTCACAGGAGGGGAGAAAGTTTGGGGCGCTGGGCAGATACCCCCTGGACAGGGTGGCAAGCTATCGCTGGACACACACTCACTCACACAAACACACTCAATATGGGGCAATTTGGAGAATTCAATTGACCTTGATCCATGTTTTTGGACTGTGAACCGGAGAACCCAGAGGAAACCTACGCAGACACAGGGAGAACATGGAAACTCCACCCAGATTGGGATTCGAACCCCTAGCACTGAGAGGCAAACGTGCTAACCATTAAGCCACCACCGTGCCGCCCCCCCAATATGTCCACAAAGAAGAAAATATGTGGACTAAACAGATGTATGTTCTTATGTAAACACTCACATCTGAGACACGGCAAACAGTCAGCCAGCGCATCAGCAGCCTGTGAAGAAATAGGTGCCATTACGCCACGTTCTTCAATCAATCGAGATGTTAACCTCAATTACAGGCCTACAGAACATTGGAAACGTGCCGCCCGGCCTGAACGGGCTCCAGACGAGGGGCGAAAATTAAAAAGTGACTTGATGGGCTGGAAATTGGCCTCCTCTCTGTGTCATAACCATTTCACCTCTGCAAATCACTACCTTCCCCAGGCTGGAATCTCTCGCACTGATTTCCCGGACTGTCAAAAGTGGGCCGGGGCATTATTTTGCCTCTTGTCACTAGCCACTGTGATTATGGCAATGTGAACAGCTCGTTAATGTGTTTGTGTGTGTGCACGCGCACGCCGCTTTTGACTGACACCCAATCTGCATGAGCCGGGATTGCTTTCGCCTCCTCCGGGTGGTTAAGGGAACGAGGGATGGAACCGGCGGCGTCATCAGATGTCGCCGATGTCTTCCACTTGCGACGTCGGCCGCGATGAACAGGACGCTTTGATGCCTGACTCTTCTGAACGGCGAGGTGTCAAAGGGAGAAATGCGGAGGGTGACAGGGAAATGGAGAGAAAGGGATGAGAGAGAAGAGTGAGATGGAGCGTGTCCGGGTCGCACAGTAGGTGGTGATGCAGGTTTCATAGTAACAACACACAGCTATTTAAAACTCATAGTGCTATTTGTACAGCAAAGGTGCCCAGGCTCACTGAGCCTGCCTTCGAGCATGAAATCAAACACACACACACACACACACACACACACACACACACACGCACACACACACACACGCACACACACACACACACACACACACACGCACACACACACACAAACACACTGACTCCAGTGTATGAGGCTCACTATGTCCTCAGAGGGCCCCTTGCTAACTCGCTTCCCCTCACCCTCCATTTCCACAGCAGCCGGCAACATCAGATTAGTCTGTGTTTTCATGCAGACCTCAGGAAGTGCCCGTCTCAAAGAAGCACGTCATGGGGACGAGGGACGTCAGAATTATTCTGATCATTGATGGAAATATATTCAGTTTTTTATTTATTTTAATATTATTATTATTATTATTATTATTATTATTATTATTATTATTATTTATTATTATTATCCATCCATCTGTTATCTTCCGCTTTATCCTCTACTAGGGTCGTGGGGGGGTTCTCCATGTCCATCCAAATAAAAATAATAAAAAAAAAAAAATAATAATAATAATAATAGTAATTGGGCGCCATGGTGGCTTACTGGTTAGCATGTTCTCATCTCAGCGCTGGGGATTCCCGGTTCGAATCTCCATCTGGGTGGAGTTTTCATGTTCTCCCCGTGTCCACGTGGGTTTCCTTCGGCTTCTCTTGTTTCCTCCCACAGTCCAAAAACATGGATCAAGATCAAGGTCAATTGAATTCTCCAAATTGCCCCATATACAGTGTGTTTGTGTGTGAGTGAGCGTGTGCCCAGTGATAGATTGGCGCCCTGTCCTGGGTCTATCTACCCAGCGCCTGAAACATTCTCCCCTGGATAGGCATGGGGACCCCCCCCCCCCCCCCCCGCGCGCAACCGTAATAGAAGATAAAGCGGAAGATAATGGATGGATGGAATTGATAATTATAGAAAACATGACTAATATAATATTTCGGTTTTTTTTATACTAATGACAAACTTTACCTTCACATCTTCCTCCTGCTTCCATACAGCACTCAGGGAGGAACCTTGCTTGTTCGTGCTTTCCGATCCGCTCGTGGTACTTCAGGCTAATAATAACCCTAATGAAATATTATGCCGCTTTAAGTAATATTCCGTAATCTTAATGTCCTCTGAATGCGCTCAAATTACAGACAGCGGCGTGGGGATTAATGGAGCTGGCGGCTCTGAAAACGAGCGGTTAGGTTTGCTAATTGTGCGCTCAGAACGCTCAGCTCTATTTAAGCGGCCACTTTGAAAAAAGAGCGTAATCAATATCCCACTGGTGGAGTGCGGCCGTGATCAATTTCGTGCTATCGACGATGTTTTATTGTTATGCTTTAGTGTATGTGCGACTGGGGTTGAGCCCCGACTATGAATTTTGTCATGCTTGGGTGTGTGTGTGTGTGTGTGTGTGTGTGTGTGTGTTGTGCGTCTGTGTGATTTTGGTAAACATTGCCAGGCTTTCCGCGGTTCTATTGCCACATCTCTGCTGTGAGGAGAGCCTGGTACCTGGCATGGGGTCGCTGATTACCCTTATTACAGTCGAGCGAGTGGGCTAGCATCCAAAGGCCGCCACCAGAGCTCGGTTCTCCTCGGGCCTCGGGCACAGACAGCGGGCATGGAGAGCAGGCATATGCCTTCTCGCCACCTCCCACTCTGGGAGCCGGTGTGGAGCCTGTTGTTGACAAATTAAGCAATTAATGTGTTTAATATTCTTCCACTGCTTCCATTGTGGATTTAAAATCTTTGCCTTGTGTTTGAGTTCGGCCTTCCGGTTCCGTCAGTGTTACAGTGGTGTGTGTGTACACGAGTGTGTATGTTCCTAATGTTATGACAGTAACATTGACAATAAGATTGATTTTGTGTGAGGGTTGAGCTTAAAGGTCTTATCACATCTCATTAGCTTTTGCTTAAGGGGTCATGGTGGGGGGGTGTTCCCCAAACCCATGACCATCTAGAGGAGAACATTTTGGGAGCTGGGAACAGGGCTCTGATCCTTCACTGGGCATACAATCACACACACAATATGTAGGGGCATTTTAGAGCAGCCAATTTACCTTGAATCAATGTATTTGGACTGTGGAGGGAACCAGAGAAGCCAGGCAGACTTAGTGGTTAGCCCGTTCGCCTCTCAGAATTGGGGATCCGGGTTCAAATCCCAATATAGGTGGAGTTTCCATGTTCTCCATGGGTGCAAATACATCGCTGGGCACACACTCACTCACACACACACACACACAAACTCTCACTAACACACACACACACGCACACACTATATAGGGGCAATTTAAAGCAACTAATTTACCTTGAATCAATGTTTTTGGACTGTGGAGGAAACCAGAGAACCCACTCAGACTTGATTAGCTTGTTCGCCTCTCAGCATTAGGGATTCAGGTTCAAATCCCAATCTAGGTGGAGTTTTCGTGTTCTCTATCGGTACAAATCCATCGCTGGGCACACACTCACTCACACACATTAACACAGACACACACACACTATATAGGGGCAATTTAGAGCATTTACCTTGAATCCATCCTGTGGGAGGAATATGGAGGATCACCATGCAGACAAAGGGAGAACATGGCAGCTCCACCCAGATCGGGATTCGAACCTGGATGCCCAGCACTGAGAGGTGGACGTGCTAACCAATGTGCCACTATAGCGCCCATCATATCAGGATAACAGATGAATTTAATATAACGCTGCTTTCCACATGGTGGAATTCTCACCCCCCCCCCCCACTCCACACACACACACACACACACACACACACACACACATTTATTTCCACATGGTTCCATTAATTCATTTCCACCTTTAAATGGATGGCTGAAGCATTCAGAGTGATAGCCTTGTTGATCAGAGTGACTTTAACAGATTATGGGCTGTTTCCGAGCTCAGCACCCATTACCTGAGGATATATTTCAGACTAACGAGAGCTGCATCATCAATACGAGCGCGGGGCTGAAATATGTTTCCAAATTTCCCCCGACCCACAGCGCAATGCAAATCCCACATTTCCCCATCGGATTCCTCTTTGGGGAATGTCTTCCAAAAGAAAAGAATCAATGTGGACGAAGACATCCATATTAGCCCAGACAAGGCCTTAAACCATACCCCGGGCTTCCTGAACCTGAATAGGGTCTTAAAACCAAACTCTAAATCCTCAGAAACATATCCATTCGCTATAAGGCGGCCGAGGGAGCAGAGACGCTGTCAGATGGGCTTTTGCGCCACCCCCGCCCCTTCCCCCCACGGTCTGATGTCTCCATTTGTGGCAAATGTAGCGGCATGATTGTGTATTGCGTCAGAGTGAAGGCTGGCTTTCAGAGAAATTAATAAACATAATTGCAAACTAATTAGTACCATGATGGCTTGGCACCTTAGTCGTGTGTTAGACACTCAGTGTGGCTTTACGGCGTGCATTTAAATTTTACACTAATTAGCGATGCTTGCTCTATGCATGACTGGAGGATGCTTTATAATGTTATTAATAGAGCTGTATAGATTCCATTAGTAGTTAATCTTCCAATAAAAAGCATGCAGGAGATGGAGGGGCATGACTGGCGTGCTAATTTAAAGGGCCGGATTCAATCGGGGCCGAAATAAAACCCACTGAGGATGCCATGTCATCAAACTGATGATGCGATGTAGTAAATTCTCTTCTTTTATTTAATATGTTGGTTTAATTAATATATTATTCAGTTGTCTGTCATTATCTGCTTAATCCTCTACTGGAGTCGGAGGGGGGGTACCCATGCCCATCCAGGGGAGAATATTTGGGTCACTGGGCAGATACATCCAGAACAGGGTGCCAATCCATCGCTGGGCACACTCACTCACGCAGTCACACACTATATGGGGCAATTTGGAGCATTTAATTTACCTCGTTTTTGGACTGTGGGAGGAAACCGGAGAACCTGGAGGAAACCCACATGGATAGTGGGAGAACATGGAAACTCCCAACACTAAGATCACGATTCGAACCTGGATCCCCAGTACTAAGAGGCAAACGAGTCACTAAGCCACCATGCCTTCCCATGTTATTGAAAATCATGTTAATTATTCATCCATCCATCCATTATCTTGCGCTTCATCCTCTACTAGGGTCACGGGTGGGGGTTCCCCATGCCCATCCAGGGGAGAATGTTTCGGGCACTTGGCAGATACACCCAGGACAGTGCGCCAATCTATTGCTGGGCATACACTAACTTATACAGACACACACACTCGCACACTCTATATGGGGCAATTTGGAGAATTCAGTTGAGCCATGTTTTTGGACTGTGGGAGGAAACTGGAGAACCCGGAGGAAAGCCATGAGGACATGGGGAGAACATGGAAACAACCAGATTGGGATTCGAACCTGGAATCCCTAGCGCTGAGAGGCGCTATATATATATATATATATATATATATATATATATATATATATATATATATATATATATATAAAAATTTAATTATATATTATATATATATATATATTATAAATTATATATATATAAATTATAAATTAAAATTAAATTTATTTATTTACACCCATCACAGTATTATGCAGAAATTACATATATATTATACTATATATACTATATACTATACTATACCACCTTTTCAAAATGAAATCTTGACCCGTTTTCCTAAAATCCTAAAAATTTCAGACTATTTCTTTAACCTGCCACGTCTCTCCTGCTGCCCAATCAGCTCAACCCGATGCCCTGCAGAAAGCCGCGTTCCCTTTGATAGAGCTGAGCCATGTGGGATTGCGAAGCAGCATGACTCGGGCTGAGTCTCAGTATGGCGGTGTATTAGGAGAGGGTGTTGAGCCTCATTAGAGCCAGGGCTGGCTGCCTGAACGGAGCCCCGTCTCGTTTTGGAGGGATTAATACTGCACGACACCGCTCCGGCGCGGCTCACGCCGTCTTAATGAGTTCGGCACGGACCTCACAGCGACTCCTTAATTTCACCTAATTGAGCAGTCGTTAGCAGCCATGCACCCCAGCACCGGGGCAAGCGCTGGGTGTGTATGCCTGTTTGATGCCTCAGCGCAGACCATGCCGGGCACTCACGGCACGACGAGATCATTAATTCTGGCTCTTCACATAGATTATTTCGATGTTTCGATAACGAGCGCCCGCTAAGAATGCTAGTAAACAGAGACGACCGAGTTTGGCGCTTTCCCTGTTGATATCGGTGAAGCCGGAGAATTCGAGCCACACCCCGGGGTGCAAGAGAGCCCAGCTTTCTGGGGGGAAACTGCCCACAGCGGTCGATATCGGCCTACGCCAAAGTTGCCTCACCTGCTGGCTCGACATGTGAAATAGTTGCTTTAAAAACTTTATACCCACCAAATAACCACACGGACAAGTCTCAGCTTAACCTTCTAACAAGTTCAAGTTCAAGTCATTTATTTATAGAGCACTTTTTTTCAAAAGTACATTGTCACATTTGGTCATTTATTGGACGCTTTTATCCAAAGCGACTTACAAGGTGAGCACAGGGTTATTTACAACATCCCTAGAGCAATGAGGGTTAAGGGCCTTGCTCAAGGACCCACATTGGTAACTTCAGTGGACCTGGGATTTGAACCCCCAACCTTCAGATTGATAGCCCAATGCCCTAACCACTGAGCTACCACACCCTGTCACAAAACAGCATTACAGTTTTATAAGCCTTCAAACCCCCAAAGAGCAAGCCGAAGGGACAGTGGCAAGAAAAACTCCCTGTTGTGTTGTTATTTTAAGAAAGAAACCTTGGGAGGACCGAGACTCAGTGGGGGACTCATCCTCCTTGAGCAAGCGGGCAGCATCAACAGTGTAGGACAGCCATATACAGACTGTGTGATGATCAAGTGACCCGTATTTAACAATTAAAAACTATATAAGTCCATTGAGGACGTTCTGCAGGACTGCCGGTCCAATAAAAATCCAGGTTCCATTCACTAATTGTTGTTGCTGCAGCACTTCAGCAGATCCATGGATGACAACTTTGACCTTGACTGGAGAACAGGTACATAGTCATCCAGTGGAAAATGGCTATTTTTGGTCATAGCATCTATATAATAACCTAATGTTATCTAGTCCTCCAGGCAATCGTCTCTCATGCTGGGTCCTTACATACCCGTGTCTGTCTGTACATACTGCCGTGGGTACTGACGTGAGGTTCTGCTCATTGTTGCCCCCTTCACCCTCCTGGGTCGTTTTTAAGGTGGACGAACAGGAACATCTTGCACTTTGCTGTTATGACAAAAACAGAAGGGGTGATGAGACACTATTATGCAAATGGAGACGACAAGCACAGGTTGTTTGGACCTATCCAGGGCCACATGATAACAATCATCGTGCTGATTGCAGGGGGAGAGTGACTGTCCAACTCACATTCGCAGAGCGAGACGTTTAAACTCAGCAGGAATCACAAAGCATGTAATAGGACAATATGATGCAATACAAGTTGTTGTTTGAAGGTTAAATCAAGGTGGCAAACAGTCTCACAGTCTTTCCTCCGTCATATAATTAGGCAATTGACTTCTACCAAGATGTTCCTAAGTCTGTATGTATGTAAGTGGGTTGTCAGTTCACATTTCCGCACTTGTGCTGACCTGCAAATGGCGTAAATGTTCATTTACGTTCGCTGTTGAAATAGAAATCCGCCAAAGTCAGAGCCCCCCATGGCTCTTAACGAGAATGGCAAGTGACCAGCTGTTTGGTTTATTGCACTGATGCTTAAACCACGCCCATGAATCTTCGCGTGGGTATTTTATGTGTTCTCCTGTTTCCTCCCCAGTCCAAAAACATGGATTCAGAGTAAATTGGATGCTCAAAATTGCCCCTATATAGTGTGTGTGTGTGTGTCTGTGTGAGTGAGTGTGTGCCCAGTGATGGATTGATGCCCTGTGTGTGCGCAGAAGAGCGCTGAACTAAAGGTGCTTAAGCCACTTTGTGGTGTTGTACAGGTATGTAAACCTTTGCAGGGTCCTAAAGAGTAAGAATGTCAAATGTTGTGGGTTTTGAAGCAATGTGTGGATTTGTATAGTACACACACACACACACACACACGTTCACCCTTATTTCTAAGAAAATGTCTTGATGTTTTTAATAGACTGTAACTTGCATTGGATGAATATATAAATATCCATTCACCCATTATCTTTTGCTTTATGCTCTACTAAGGTTACGGGGGGAGTTCCCCATGCCCATCCAGGGGAGAACGTTTTAGGCGCTGGGCAGATACACCCAGAACAGGGTGCCAACCCATCGCTGGGCACACACTCACTCACACAGATGCACACACAGACACACTCTCTATATGTATCAATTTGGAGAATTCAATTGACCTTGATCCATGTTTTTGGACTGTGGGAGGAAACTGGAGAAACTATCAGATTGGGATTCGAACCGGGAATCCCTAGCGCTGAGAGGCGAACATGCTAAGCACTAAGCCACCGTGCCTCCCTAGATGTATAAATATATACGGTTTTATTTCGTACATTAAAACTATTAATTTGAAATTTCATTTTCACAATATTCATTCTCTATGATTTAAATGTAGTGGCCTAATTCGGTCCATTTTTCATTTTGAACTCTTGTAGGAATAACAAAGTCAACTCTTGCTGCTTAGTCAATAAATTGTCTCCAGTTGGACATCAGCCACCCATTAAGAAGCCATTAGAGTAATTTCAACCTCGCTGGCACTTAAATTCAGTATTTCTGTTTCTTATTAAATTACAAAGAGGTCACATTCTGCAGTTGTCTCTCTCTCTCTCTCTCTCTCTCTCTCTCTCTCTCTCTCTCTCGCTGTCTCTCTCTCTCACACTCCTCACTCTTTCTGGCTGCTGTGTCCCATCAGTCTGATCAGTCCGGTTCGGGAGTAAATGATCACCTTGGTGAGTTCTCTAACTACAATGTCAAATCAGTCCATCATTACTGAGATTGCCAACACTGCCGAACACCCTCCCAAGATGATTTCCATCCCCAGCCAATTTGAACTTATCTCATCTGTCTGCTGTGCTCCGTCTCTCTGTAATGTCTCTGACTTTATCGTGCGAAACATGCTGGAATTAATTTTTGGATGTGTTGCCATTACATTTCGAGTGAGAGTTTGCTTTACATCCGTCCTTAAGTCTGGCTGATGTGCTTTGAATTTCTTTCCCGCAAACAGCTGTGCAGAACGACAGCTGGAATTATTACCAATGTTCCACCTGTATCCTTAAATAAAGAAATCGATTAATTGATTTCCTAATAACACAGCAGTACAGAGGTGCAGCGGTTAGCACCTTCATTGATTTCGTTGAAGGGTGTTTCTGGGGGGGGGGAGTCCGTTATCATTTAACGGACTCCCCATCCCCATCCCCATGCCCATGCACATCTAGGGGAGAACGTTTCGGGCTCTTGGCAGATACACCCAGGGAAGGGCACTAATCTGTCGCATGGACACACACAATATTTGGCAATTTGGATAAGGGGAATTTCAAATATAAAATTCACCTTGAACCCATGTTTTTGAACTGCGGGTGGAACTGGAGAACAGAACATAGAGAAAACATGGACACAGGAAGAACATGGAAACTCTCATGGAGTTGAGAGGCGGAAGTGAGAACCACTAGATCCATCCATCCATCCATCCATTATCTTCCGCTTTATCCTATATTAGGGTCACAGGGGGATTCCCCATGGCCATCCAGGGGAGAACGTTTCGGGCGCTGGGCAGATACACCCAGGACAGGGTGCCTATCTATCGCTGGGCACACACTCACTCACACAGACACACTCTATATGGGGCACTTTGGAGAACTCAATTGACTTGATCCATGTTTTTGGACTATGGGAGGAAACCGGAGAACTCGGAGGAAACCCACATGGACACGGGGAGAACATGGAAACTCCACCCAGATGGGGATTCGAACCGTGAATCCCTATTGCTAAGAGGCGAACATGCTAAACACTAAGCCACCGTGCTGCCGCCCTGTTTTGATATTAAACTTAAAAATCGAATTAAAATTGGCAAAAGAGTATGTGTGTGAGTGTGTTATAGAGAGAGAGAGTAAGTGTGTGTGTGTATGTGTGTGTGTGACACAGAGAGACACAGAGAGAGACAGAGAGAGAGAGAGTGTATATTCTCCCTGTTGCCTTAATTGCCATGACATTTGACGTAATGGACAAAAAGTGAACCAAAAAAGTGTTGATTATTATTTTGCATTTCTGAGATTTAATAAATCTTAATCATCATCGTTCATACACGATTCCCCCATCCCTGCCTTCCTGCGCTTTCTACATCAATGTTTTACTCTCCTGCCGACCCTATAGATTAGATTTTTGCAAGCCAGGCTCAGAGTTCGAACCCAATCCTTAAACACTGCTGCCTTCCTGCAGTGTTGCTCTGACCACTGCGCTGTGGGAGCCCGCGGTTAAGAGTTATCAGCATACAGATCTATAAACAAGCCACACGCAACGGTCTGCTGTAAACAAGAGCTGGTTCATTTAAGAGAAGAGCTGCTTGAAACATGTCTCAGCCTCTCTTCAGATCAAATTGTCCGGGAATCGGGATTAGCTGGATTATATCCATACGGAATGCATTCCTGGTGATCCCACGCTGTGCGTTTAGGAAGTAACAAGTGTAAATGCAATGCGGATAAAGACGAGTGAGTTCCAAATACATAAACATATCGGTAAATTCACTCAGAATCTTTGTGGGGCATACAGATATCAATTAAATTTAATTAATTGTATTAACTGTGGGTGGCACGGTTGCTTAGTGGTTAGCAAGTCCGCCTCTCAGCGCTGGGGATACAGGTTTGAATCCCAATCTGGGTGGAGTTTCCATGTCCTCCCAATGTCATGTAGATTTCCTCTAGGTTCTCTGAAGTCCAAATGGATGGATTCAAGGTGAATTGGCTGTTTTGAATTTGCGTGTGTCTGTGTGAGTGAGTGTGTGCTCAGCGATGGATTGGCGTCCTGTCCTGGGTATCTGCCCAGCACACGATTTTCTTCCCTGGATGGGCATGCGGGATTAGAGAAAAAATAGTAAATTAAAAAGGGTAACGTAATCTCACATTCACTTTTCTGCCACTTTTATACTGATAACTAATCTGTAGTTTGAATAATATACATAATGTCTAGTGTCTAATCCTTAAGTTTCATCAACCTGTGATTAACAACCTGTAATTAGTACAGTGGACAATCTGATTGGCTCATGTTGACGATCATGCCTCAGTGAGATTACACTTCCATTGGTCCTGATCTAATGAGGCGGCAAGTGTTCAGAAAACCAAAGCGTGTGAGGGACATCACGTGAAGGCCGTCAAGAAAGACGAGCGAGGAAAGTTGACGACATGGACATATGGCTGCAACGGGAATTAGCCAAAGCCATGAACGGCTTGGGGTGCCTTCGGAGACGCTACTTCAGCTCCCCATGGGGGAATAAGTATGAGATTGGCGACAGTCGCCTTCCCTTTCTCGCTCGTTTCGCCGTCGCCCCCCCCTTTCCCCCAACCCCCTATCGTCCCAATCAGGCCCACTCTCGCCGAGACGAGGTCTATAAATAGCGACTCCCACTGCTCCAAGGACATGCAGATTTGCTGAGAGTCACATGACTCTGGAGAGAAGCAGCGAGAAGGGGGAGCCAGAAACGGGCTCGGTAGCCTTTCTGCTCTCAGGTGGGGCGTAATTGGCTTTTTTGCATAGGTTACCGCGCTCAAGGACTAACATTGGCCAGGGCAAAAGGTTTCGGCGTCTCTTCCCGCCGTCCTTTGCTGGTCTTCTTATTACTTTGGTTTCGTCTCTAGATTGCGATTTGTTATCTGTGTCGCTTCTGGCAGTTCTGATATTTTGCCCATGTTTTTGCCGAAAGTAAGACAAAATGTTCCTTAGAGACGCGTTAGATTGAGCAGTCGACCGCTGTCCCTTTCCAGCACTGGCAATACCGCTGCAATCGTCCTCCCCGGTGCATAATGGAATACAGATCTGTTTGTGAAAAACAGGGTGAACGACAGTTAGAGAAAAAGGCAAAACCATTACCCTGCCTAACATAAACTCATCTGCACTCTTACAAAACAGCCTCGTGTTTCCACTGGCAGCAGCCGTGATGGGAACGGGGACCGCTGGAGACGCAATGTGTTTGACAATCAAAGGGTTTATGCTTTGCCATCCACATACAAGGCAACAGGGTAATGACTCAGTTTATGATTGTGTACTGATTCACATGCATGAATATGTTCCCAAAAAAACACTCACCACAATATTTGGTTTGTGTGATTTCACTGAATCGGTTGTGACGTGCTGTTTTATATATTCTGAACGGATACACATACCCTATGTTGTCTGGACACACCCCTGTTTTGTTGCCTTTATAGTTCATGTTCTCAGTTCCACTTCCTTTGTAGTTCTACAATTCCAGACTGTAGTCCATCTGTTTGTGTTCTACAGTACATACTGTGTACGTCCCCTTTACTCTGTTCTAATGGTCAGGACCCCAATAGTAGCACCACAGAGCAGGGATTATTTGGTTGGTGCATTATTCCTATCCCAGCAGTGTCACTGAGGTGGAGAAATGAAACTACACTAAAACCCCCTCACCACATCAGTGTCACTGCAGAACTGACAATAAACAATCCACCACCCAAATGATCCCTGTTCTGTGATGGTTCTGACCAATAGAGAACAGAGAACCAACAGGGGACTACTACAAGAACACAGATGGACTACAGTCTGTAATTGTAAAACTACAAACGTCCATCTATATGATAAGTGGAGGAATTGACAATGGAGTAAGAAGTGGGTGTGTCCTGACCAGCCACACTATGTAAATTAGATACAAATGTATTAGGACACACCTCTACTTTAAAGCTGTCAAGTTGTGCTGTAAAATCAAACATCCAGCCATACAGTCTGTTTTAAATATTGTGAGAACACTTTGGGGAAGGCCAAATTTCCCCAACATCCCAACATGACTTAAAGGTGACAGTGGGGTAGTTTAGTTTAGTGTGAAGAAACCTGACTGGCCCACACACACAGCCCTGACCTCGAGTCCATCAAGCACTATTGATATGAAGGCACTTTGGAGATTGCAAGTCAGACCTCTGGTCCAGCATCTGTGTCTGACCTCACAGAGGTTCTTTTGGAGGAATAGAAACATATTTCCACAGGCACAATCCAATATCTTGTAGAAAGGCATCCCAACAGAGTGGAAGCTCTTACAGCTTGTCGGTTATAGCTGTAAAGTCAGGAACCATCCAAAGGAGAGAAATGTCAAAAAGGAGATCTCATCAATGTCTCTATAATTTCCTCTGGACAACGATGAGATCAAATGGAAAGACAATGTGAGACTTTAGCATTGTGCTGCTCAGATATGTCTCCTGAGATGAAGTTTTTGTAAAGATCTCAGTAAAGACTCCCATTGTGCTCAGAGGTGGACGTGCTCATTGCTATGTCAATATATTACTATTTATGTTATATAATCTATCACGTGTATACTTATGTATATGTAGATTTTGTGTAGATTTTTGTGTATTTAAAATTCATTTTGTAGAGTGTTTATTCCGAAGTCTCACTACAAGATTTCATTGCACACATGTCTTGACTTGTGATGTATATGACAAATAAACTTAAACCTTGAAACACTATAATCTGATACTTATTCATGTTAATATGATAATATATTAAATCATAATAATAAACATCCTCATTGTACTTTCATTATAGTGTATATATATATAAACCTCTACAACCTTTAACTCTCAAACACAAATACACAAAGGCACGAGTATAAATCTCAGTGTGTTTGTTCGTGGGGGAGATGATCTATTTTCCAGCAATAGCGGGGTACAGAGAGAGACTGAAACAAAGCCCGGGCGTGAATGAGGGGTCATCCTCGGCACAGCCTCCTCCTGATCCTGAGCCCAGCTCTTAATGAATATCATTCTCTTGCATTAAGCAACCCGATTGTTGGATGATGGTGTCTCTGACAATAACATTTAACCGATTCCCCCTTGTCATTTTTTTCTTTTCTGTGATGCTGAGTTGAGGTGCACTGGGAGGGGGTGATAATTGATTGTGTGATGCCAACTGGTGGAATTAACAAGCAGCCAGATTGGACAGTGCCAACTCTCCCATTGACATGAAAATGTAGCGTTTTGAAATTGGAGGGAAATTAAAGGCTGCAAAATCTGCAAAGTGGGCAATCCACATGCACACGGGGAGAAGATGGAAACTCCAAAGATCGGGATTGGAACCTGGATCCTCCATGGCATATGATGTCTGAGTAATCTTTTTAAATTTTCTTTGTCTAGCGGTCTGTTCAGGGTCAACCTTGCTAATGAACATACAGCTGATAACCTGTGGGCATGATGTCATATTTTTAATGATTTTTTTAATAAAGCCAGCAGGGTTAAGACTGTTTTGTTAATGCTTTCCCTTTGGATCCAGCTTCCCAAAAAAAACTTTGGGATTTTAGATTTGGATTATGTTGTTTTTCAGCGAATGCAAAACCAGACTGTGACAAACGCTGTGTTCCCTCCTTTGTCGCTGTTGTCATGAGCACAGCCCAGGAGATCGGGGGTTAAAAAGTGTAACGGCACTGCACAATTGAAATTTGCACAGACACCAGGGTGGAAAGGAAAGGATTTGGTGTGTGAATCAAAGCGTTTGTGGATGTGTGAGTGAGAGTGAGTGAACATGTCTGCTTCAGAGTCATTAAGCTAATTGTAGCACGGCAGCCATTCTTTTTTTCAGCAGAGACAGATCTGTGCAAAGATTAGCGATGTTTGTGTGTGTGTGTGTATGTGTATGTGTGTGTGTGTGCATATCTGCATGTGTGAGTGTGTGTGTGTGTGTGTGTGTGTGTGTGTGTGTGTGTGTGTGTGTATGTGTGCGTTTGCGTCATTGTGCCAGCACCTCCTTCTCTCTCCAGACACAATAGTAAGAGAAATGACCAGCTTGGTGGCCTCAGGGTGCAGTTAAATCTTCCTATAGTCAAGTTTATTGTGTGTGTGTGTGTGTGTGTGTGTGTGTGTGTGTGTGTGTGTGTGTGTGTGTGTGTGTGTGTGTGTGTGCCACACACCCAGTAGCTCTGGCTTTTATGTGCATGTTGTGTATTCATTAACACACTAGTAAAATATTTGTTCTTTTTCCTTTTCCATCATACTGAATGCACTCCTGCACACAGCTCACTCACTCACACTCTGAAGTTTGTTGCGTGCTTTAAAGATTTGCAGCGTATTAGATGTTGTTTGTCTGAATAACCTGGACTTCTGCATTAGTACTTTGCCCAAACATTTCCCTTCACCACCCTCATCCATCAGCTCCATGTCAGGAACGCTGAGGTTGTCCCACACTGAACAGTGTGTTCTGGTTCGCCTCCAAGTTGGTCAGGTCTGGAACATGTTCACAGGATGGCATGCAGGGGGCATCCTTCCTAAATGCCCATATGACCTCAGCTGACTAAATACAGAGGAGAGGACTAAATACAGAGGTAAAATACATCCATCTTTACCTTAATCCTATACAAGGATCCTATATAAGGGTCGTGGTGGGGGGGTTCCCCATGTCCATCCAGGGAAAAACGTTTTGGGTGCTGGGTAGATACACCCGGGACAGGTCACGTCAATTTCAGAGACGTCAATTTTACTTTAAATGCATGTTTTTGGACTGTGGGAGGAAACCGGAGAACATGGGGAGAACATGGAGACTCCCCCAGATTGATTCAAACCTGTATCAGGAGGTTTATTATTATTATTATTATTATTATTATTATTATTATTATTAATTCATTATTATCATCTGCTTAATCCTCTACTTTGGCGGGGTTTTTTCCCCATGCCTCATGACAGACACATTCTATATAGGGGCAATTTAGAGCTGCCAATTTACCTTAAATCCATCAATGTTTTTGGACTGTGAGAGGAAACATGGGGAGAACATGGAGACTCCACCCAGATCGCTGAGAGATGGAGGTGCTAACCGTGCTACGCCACCGTGCCGCCCTATTCATCCATCCATTGTCTTCCGCTTTATCCTCTACTAGTGTCGCAGTGGGGTTCTCCATGCCCATCCAGTGGAGAACGTTTTAGGCACTGGACAGATACACCCAGGACAGGGTGCCAATCCATCGCTGAGCACACACACACACACACTCACTCACACAAACACACACTATATGGGGCAATTTGGGGAAGTCAACTGACCTTGATTCATGTTTTTGGACTGTCGGAGAAAACCAGAGAACCTGGAGGAAACCCACACAGACACGGGGAGAACATGGAAACTCTACCCAGATTGGGATTCGAACCGAGAATCCCTAGCTGCCACCCTATTATTAATATTATCACAATATATATTTTTATTGTTATTATTGTTATTATCACTACTGTTTTACACATTTCGCTGGGAGTCCCAGTCATTCCGTCGGTCTCTCAAACTCGTGTTTGTGCGTGTGTATCTCAGCAGGCTTGTGTCGCGGCGGCGTTTAAACCAATCTCAGCCTTTTTCTGCTGAGCCAGTGCTATTCAACAAGGCTGGGTAAATCTCATATACAGCTTGTATTGATCCTCGCGCCCATAATCACTTGGATTCTGCCCTGTTTTGGTGACCTCTGCTGAGGCGCTGGAGATTAAGAATCACTCCCACAGCGCTTAGTGTCATTTTGCTAGGTGTGAGGATTTTTTTTGCTTCACAATAATTCCATCAATAATCTTATCACAAACACTTTTGTTTGTAATTCCACACACTGGACTGTTTACTTTTTCAATTACAGTAGCTGCGCCGCACTGCTGCTGCACAGGCGTATATGTAAACATTCACGCTCTATTGTCCTTTTTCCGAATCTGTGTGGGTGCCTGTGTTTGTATTTACAGTATCGAGATTCGTGTACCGATAATGAAGCATGCCATTCAGTAAACAATCTTAATTAAGCAGGCAATGCTGACCGACAGACTGTCTGTTATTTATCTGTCTGCTATGTTGTTATTTACATGCTAATTAGATTTAATCCGTCCATCAATCCCTCCTTCTTTTCGTGTGTGTGTGTGTGTGTGTGTGTGTGTGTGTGTGTGTGTGTGTGTGTGATTTTAATGCTTTATTTTCTTAATTACAAAATTTTCTCTTATATTATTCAGATTTATATTTTCTTTCATCCCATTATTCGACGCTCAATCCAATACTGAGGATTTGTATCATGGGGGGAGGGGGTTGGTTGGGGGGGGTTCCCCATGCCCATCCAGGTGAGAAGGTTTTAGGCGCTGGGCAGATACACCCAGGACAGGGTTGCCAATCTATCACTAAGAAGGCACACAGGCACACATAGGGGTAGATATAGGGGGAATTTAGAACAGCCAATGTTTTTGGACTGTGGGAGGAAACCGAAGAAGACCCATGTGGACATGGAGAGAACATGCAAATTCCAACCAGACCGGGATTCTAACCTGGTCGGGATGCGGACATACTACACCCTCTTTTTTGCTCCACCTATTGTCCATGTTCTCAGTTCCACTTCATGTAAAGATGTTGTTCTACAATTCCAGACTGTAGTCCATCTGTTTGTGTTCTACAGTACATACTGTGCACGTCCCCTTTACTCTGTTCTAATGTCAGAACCCCAATAGTAGCACCACAGAGCAGGGGTTATTTGGTTGGTGCATTAGTCCTATCCCAGCAGTGTCACTGAGGTGGAGAAATGAAACTACACTAAAACCCCCTCACCACATCAGTGTCACTGCAGAACTAACAATAAACAATCCACCACCCAAATGATACCTGTTCTGTGATGCTCCTGACCAATAGAGAACAGAGAACCAACAGGGGACTAACAAAAACAAAGAACACAGATGGACTACAGACTGTAACTGAGTCCAAATGATGTGGAAACTATGACACAGCGATGGTGTGATGTAATCAGAACTAAAGGCGGTCCAACCAAATATTAGAGCGTGTGACCTTTTTTTTGCCGGATGAATATACCTTTAATGTGTGTGTGTGTGTATTTATGTATATGTGTGTGTGTGTGTGTGTGTGTGCACGCGCTCTGAATTGTCTGTCAGCAGAATGGTCTAGCTCACAAGTGAACATCTATTAATAAGCTGCACTATGTGTAATAGCTACACAGAGTAATTGCCCTCAGAGTGTGAGCGAGAGAGAGAGAGAGAGAGAGAGAGAGAGAGAGAGAGGGATACCTTCCCACTGGGATGCTCTCATCATATCTCTGACACAGGAAACGTGTTTACTAATGGCTAATTAAAACGCGTCATTAATGAATAGCCAGTGTGACGTGATAAGGGAAGTTGGCTAAATTAAAACATTTCCTGTTATCCCTGACAGGAGTAACCTGAGGAATGCATTGTGGGTCGCTCGCTGAGGCAGGACGCAGGCCGCCTGCTGGTGCGGGTGAAACGCATATTTCCTGCCACTACAGAAAATGCAGAGCGGCTGATTTAAAGTTGACATGTTTAATGTGTAATAAAGACAGTTATTTGAAATGTATGATGGGTAAAGACTGTAATAAACTGTATTTAATATGTTTGTATGCTTACGGTATAGTGGATCAGAGAAGGCCCTTCCCCAAACTGTTCTTTGACATGTTATATATATAAGTTGAATGTGTGTGTGTTTGTGTGCTTTGTGCATTTATGTGTGTATGTGCGTGTGTACTTGTTTGTGTGCGTGTATTTGCCTGTGTGTCTGTGTACGTGCTTGCGCATGTGTGTGTTTGTACATGTATGATGTGTGTGTGTGCATGTATGTGTGTATGTGCGCCTGTGTGTGTGTGTGTGTGTGTGTGTACTTGTGTTTGTGTATGTGCTTGTGCATGTGTGTGTGTTTGCACATGTATGATGTTTGTGTGTGTGAATGTGTGTGCATGAGTGTGGGTGTGTGCATGGGTGTGTTTACGCAATAAATCAATCAGCATGTCTCTTGCCATTGCCTTTAAGAGCTCTGACTTTGGCGGTGTGCTATTTGAACGGCGCAGCGCTGCCATCAACACATAAATTAAAGCTTACACTGTTGGCAAGAAACGTTATCGCAAGCCCCAGACCAAGCGGCTAGGGTTCTCAAAAACATATGAGAAGCATGTCTTTGTAAGTTTGTTGTTGAACGTCTGAAGAGTAGCTGGGTTTTGACGTATTCGGATGCCATTATTTAAATTGTTGAGAGTGTAATGAGGCCTCAATGCTTCCCGCTGGTTTCCATCCATAACCATTATGAGACGAGTGAAGTTGCTATATGATGAATAAGATTCTGATGTTGTCTCATGCTGCATTCTGCTGTAAATATGAGGTCAAAATTATACCAACAGTTTCATTAGTGTTCTGACTCACCATGTTGGATGCAGTATGCTGTTTCGGATCAAACCGAAATAGTAAATGTTCTTCATTAAAAAGCCATCTGTGAGGGCCGGCGATCAGTCATCTGTCGCTTACTAGTAAAAATAAATGTCATTTCATGGTATCATGGTCCATCCATCCATTATCTTCTGCTGAATCCCCTACTATGGTTGCGGGAGGTTTCCCATGCCTATCCAGGGGAGAACATTTCGGGCGCTGGCCGCTGGGCACACCCAGGACAGGGTGCCAATTTATCGCTGGGCACACACTCACTCACACACACAAACACACTCTATATGAAGCAATTTGGAGAATTCAATTGACCTTGATCCATGTTTTTGGACTGTGGGAGGAAACCGGAGAACCCGAAGGGAACCCACGCGGACACAGGGAGAACATGGAAACTCCACCAAGATTGGGATTCCAACCGGGAATCCCTAGAGCTGAGAGGAGAACATGCTAACCACTAAGTAGTATCTTGATATTGTAAGGAATCATCGGGTTCGAGCTGGACCATCACGTCTGTCAGTTATATTACCGTACCGTGATTATGGGTAAAAGATTTGAGGCGATTTTAGCGATCTTCAACGAGCTGTCAACCGTGCACTACAAAGCTTGATACATAGCGTGTCAGTGTGTCATAGCTATCGTAACGACAGGAAACCAATACCGTAGGCGACTCAAAATGCACAACAGGCGTATACTAATCTTAATTATTAATGTGCAATAAACCAATCGGCGTTTCACTCTCAATTCCTTTAAGAACCAGGTGCACTCTGACTTTGGCGGATTGCTATTTCAGCGGTGCAGCTACCTGGACTCAATGCACTGCTCCATAAGGTTCTCCATTTAAGTGTTAATGGAAAACCCACCATATAGTGTAGACTATGTCTATTCAGCGTTCAGTGGCGTTGGACATGCGACTGTGTTAATGATTCATCGCCACCAAACTAGCAAACGTCTGACTGTTGTTGTCTGGAGAGGTTGTGTCAGCAGTGCACTTGGGTTTTACGTCTCTGAGATAGCAATACGACAGAAATGTACCCGAATCTCATTTTTTTGAGACGATTTTGCCCATCGGTGTAGATATATTCACACACAGTGTTGCTATTTAAACAAAGTTAAAAAGTTCGCAGGCAGTAAAATAGACTGTTGGCGGGGTAATGGATAGTAGTAGTAGTTCTGCAGGGTGTAAGAACCCACGCTCCCTCACCGGCAGTTTAGCAGATGTTTGGCATGGTGTGTTTTTAACCATTATAACCATGTGTTTACGAAGGTCAGGAACAGAAATGCAGTACGTGCTTTTGCGTTTTGATGGACACTGTGATTAACGTCACATTAAACAGAAGCGTGTGATGTTTGTGGAAGGCAAATCCTGGCCACCTCGTTTAACAATGGCCCTCTGACCTGGATCCTGTGCATATATTACAAATCTGCCTTAATGGCGAGGTTAAAAGCATGGCAGACTGCTCCGCTGGTGCCAGCTCAGCAGTTTCAGAGGACATTCAAGCCATTGCTCAACGTCAGACCCACATGCGCGCTCAACAGTGCCATGACTGATGGATCGGGGTGAGAAAAGAAAAAAAAAAAAGGCGTACTTGTAAATACATTTAGGTTTCTATTTACAGAGGCCAACAGATGGTTGTGCGCTGATGACTGAAAACATTCAGAGCCGACAAACTCATCAGTTATGATAGAAGTAATGCAGGAGATTAGCGGAATCACTGGACGTAGTATCCTTGCCTTCACCTTCACCTCCTTGCATCATCTTCCTCTTTATCTTCCGTCGCCTTTTTTTCTGTTAAAGAGTCGCCACAGAGGAGAAGAGCCGCAGAGTCGCTTTGGCTTAGTTTAACTTCAAATGACCTTCCTAATGCAACATTTAACTGGGCTTGGGTCCGACGTTATGAGGGCACTGATATGTAGACCCCGTGGGGGAAAAGTGGACCTTAAAAAGAAATCTGTGGCATTTTATTTACATTTTATTACAAATTAAAGTAAATGATTCAGGCTAGGACGGCACGGTGGCTTAGTGGTTAGCATGTTCTCCTCTCAGCACTAGGGATTCCCCGTTGGAATCCCAATCCGGGTGGAGTTTCCATGTTCTCCCCGTGTCCGCATGGGTTTCCTCCGCGTTCTCCGGTTTCCTCCCACAGTCCGAAAACATGGATCAAAGTCAATTGAATTCTCCAAATTGCCCCATATAGAGTGTGTTTGTGTGAGTGAGTGTGTGCTCAGCGATAGATTGGCGCCCTGTCCTGGGTGTATCTGCCTAGCACCAAGGCGTTCTCCCCTGGATGGGCATGGAGAACCTCCCTCGACCCTAGTAGAGGATAAAGCAGAAGATAATGGATGGATGGATGATTCAGGCTATTGATACAAGGCTCTCCAGTTGCCTCCCTCAGTCCAAAAACATGGACTCAAGGTGAATTGGTTGCTCTAAATTGCCTTTACATAGTGTGAAAGTAACCTAACGATAGGTGAATGTGCCTAACGATATTTTGGCACCCTGTCCTAGGCCCAGCGCCCAGAATGTTGTCCCCTGGATCAGCATGGAGAACCCCCCCCCCCACACACACACACACACACACACACAGGACCCTAATATATATATAATTATGCCAAAGATGATGGATGGATGGAATTACCTGTGTTGTTGTTTTAGTTAGTCCCCTATTGGTTCTCTGTTCTGACCATCACAGAACAGGTATCATTTGGGTGGTGGATTATTTATTGTCAGTTCTGCAGTGACACTAATGCGGTGAGGGGGTTTTAGTGCAGCAGTGCTGCTGTAGTTTCATTTCTCCTCCATCTCTCAGTGACACTGCTGGGATAGGAATAATGCACCAACCAAAAACAGCTCTGTGGTGGTACTATTGGGGTCCTGAGCATTAGAACAGAGTAAAGTGGATGTACACAGTATGTCAACTTTTGACTGATACCTTCAATTGTGATGCGATTGTGATACGATACTTATATACATCCTACGTGACTTTCTTTTTAAACATCCATTCATTCATTCATTCATTCATTCTCTCCCACTTTATCCTCTACTAGGGTCGCGGTGAGGCTCCCCATGCCCAACGCCTCGGGCGCCGGGCAGACAGACCGAGGACAGGGCGCCAATCCATCGCTGGGCACACATTCACTCACACACACACTCTATATGGGGCAATTTTGAGAATTCAATTGACTTGTTCCATGTTTTTGGACTGTGGGAGGAAACCGGAGAACCCGGAGGAAACCCACGCGGACACAGGGAGAACATGGAAACTCCACCCAGATGGGGATTCGAACCGGGAATCCCTAGCGCTGAGAGGTGAACGTGCCAACCACTAAGCCGCCTCTTTTTAAACAGAATCTGTAAAATGCTTGAACAATACTTGGACATCAGACACAGACACAGCGCCTCACAGATAAGTGATTGATGCTACCGTGTGACCGCCGAATCCAAGCATGTCTGTCCAATCGCTTCCATGGCGCATCCGTACACACCTCCTCAGCCCCGCTCTGATGTCAGAGGTCACTCTGGGTGTCGGCTCACTTCACGTTAATCTCCTTCTCGGCACGCCGCATCCTCCAGACAGATATTAAATCACGCCCGCCGCACCTGAAGCTCCGGCGCTTCATTCATATTTCATCTGCCTCCAATTTAATAGCACAGCACTTTTTAAGCCTGATATATTTATTACGCGCTGCGAGCAGTGGAGAAATTTGGTTTATCCGGACTTGGGGGTGGGGTTGGTGTGTGGGGGGGCGGGGGGGGTGTAAATGAAAAAGACTCGACAAGTTTATGGCTATTCGTTAGCATTTCGTCTATCTACGAGTTTTGTTTGTGAGCCAGTGCAGAAGGAACGACGCGGCTCGGCGGCCTCCGAATAAATAATCGCCCCATTCGAACTTATTTCAATGGGGACTATTACCGCCTAAACTTCCTCCTCGTTTTCTGTCATAACTCTTGCAGGCTGTGCCAGAGAAAGTGGAATCGTTTATGGAAAAGCTCAATAATTAGATCGCGGGCTTCGCGGCCCGTCTTCCTCTGGCACCACCGTTGACGTCGCCGCAGCGTTTGACAATTCGTTCGCTCACAAAGCCGCTCGTGCTCACGGTACCTGCGAACGGCACACAGTCGCTCCAGGGATAGCTGATCGTTCACAGTATCTTAGTATCAAGGTGCAACAAAATGATAAAGCGTCTGACAGCAGGCGTGCAAAACGATTGGCTGGGGGGGGGTCATTTACTTTTCGAAAAGTTTGCAAACGTCAGGATTTCATTGTGTTGACATGTAGAACTGGATTTCTATGGGAAAATGTGAGGGAGTTCGAAGATCGGAGTGTGAGAACTATAACTATTCGCATTTTGATACACATCATGTTCCCACCTACTGCAGGTAAAGATGTCAGTAGGAGGTGAAGGTGTGTGTGTTTGTGTGTGTGTGTGTGTGTGTGTGTGTGTGTGTGTAAGAGAGAGCGAGAGATACTCTCTCAATCAGAACATGCAGGTGTCTGATCCACTCGTACCATCATCTACCACCCTAATTATACACTTACATTACATTTACATTTGGTCATTTAGCAGATGCTTTTATCCCAACTCGGATGGGGTCGGAACACAGGGTTACGTACAGAACCCCTGAAGATATAAAGGTAAATACGCACATTACTAACCCCTGGAGCAATGAGGGTTAAGGGTCCACATTGGTAACTTCAGTGGATCTGGGATTTGAACCCACAACATTTAGATTGATAGTCCAACACCCTAACCACTAAGCCACCACACCCCACTTATACCACCCTAATTATACCAGCGCTGTGGGGTGCTGACCATCAGAGAACAGACTAAAGAGGACAAACAGAGCATGTAGAGAAACAGATGAACTACAAAATGGAATTACAGGACTACAAAATCCATCTCTATGGTAAGTGGAACTAATACAATGAGCTGTACCTAATAAAATGGCCGGTGAGTGTAACCCACTGTCATCAGAAAAGTACACAGAGCCAAAGACAATGTTTTTTCCTAGAAACCACGGGATCCATTGGAACGATGGGAATTGATTTGTAGGAACCTTCTCTCTCTTTTAGCTCCGTCTCTGTTCAGACATGTCCGCACACTGATGGACTCATTTTCCATCCTCCATCTCGCCGTCTCTTCGAACCCGCTCTCTTTTTTCTCAGTGAGATAGTCTGATAGAATGAGTTACGGCTGAGGGTGTGTGAAAAGCAAGCCGGAGCGAGCGGGTGGCGACCACCCTCTAAAGTAACGCTGTCATTTTTTCTCGCCGGCAGTCATTCGGAAATTGCTCGATAAATTGTTGGCTTCGGCGTTATTAAAAGAATTCCTCTGAGAACTCTGCATAATACAACCTTAAAGAACGTGCGACTTTCCGATGCCATATTTTATCGTGTACATACCCGCATCTGCTCATCTCCTCTCACTTTATTATCACCTCTTACCATATAGATGGACTTTGTAGTTCTACGAATACAGTCTGTAGTCCATCTGGTTCTCTACATACTGTTCTAGTCCCCTGTACAGTGTTCTTTAATAATCTTGTTCAACAACAAGACCGGAAACTCTGAAACTCCACCTAAATTAACAGACACTCTTAATAAACTCTGACACTACAACACTTTCAAACAGACACTCTCTCACGGCTGCTATATTTTATTTTTATTTCTTTATTCTACTATATTTTTATATTCACATTTTTAATATAACGCTGCTATATTTTAAAAAATTGTGATTTTTAATTTAAAAAATAATAATTCTACCATTTAGGAAAAAATGGGTCCTTGAAACGCAATTTCGTTTACATTTCATGCACCACATGTTACGTAGATGACAATAAAATCTCCTTGAATCCTTGATCCGGACGCCCACCAAGCAGGTATTATTAGGGTGGTGAATTCTACCCAGCATTCAGTGACACTGATGGAGTGGTGGCGCTGTATGTCAGTCTGAGTTGATGATGCAGCAGCTGTAAGCACAACAGTGACTCCTCATTATCGTCTACTAAGGTCGTGGGGAGGGGCTTCAGGCGATGGGCAGATACACTGAGGACAGGGTGCCAATCTATCACAGGGCACACTCACTCATACAGAGATACACACACTATATAGGGGCAATTAAGATAGGGACTTGGACATGGGTAGAACATGGAAACTCGAACCTGGATCCCTGGAGCAATAATCAATAATAATGGCTTTGCGTAAAAAAAACCATGCAAACTTTGGAAATTTGGGTGAACTTGGGATTTGAACCTTCAGATACCAAGGTTCGAACCTTTAGATACTAAGGTTCATGTTTTCCACTGAGTTGCTAAGTGCAGTGGCTGGTTCTGTTTGGTGGATTATAATTTCACCGGTGACACTGAGGTGTTAAACACTCCAGACCCCCCCCACACACACACACACACACGGGGGATAAAGGAGGTAATGTCCAGTCTGCACCCTATTAGGACATGTTCAGGTCATTCTAATAGAAATTGATCAGCAACTTAAACCCTTTCAAGATAATTCAATTAATCAATGGAGACGCAGACGGAACGTATCTCTCCTACTGAAAGAAAAACAGTACGCTATACAAACCACTACAGACAAATCTCGTCCGTCCACTCTGCAGGAAATCCAGATTGATTAGATTTCAACCAAACCAATCAATGCTCAGGTACATAAACAAAGCCTTTAATACTGTGATGGTGAAGGTGGGGTGGCCGTACTAGGTTCGAATCCCAATCTGGTTGGCATTTCCATGTTCTAACCATGTCCAGGTCCCTATCTTAATTGCCCCTATATAGTGTGTGTATCTCTGTGTGAGTGAGTGTACCCAGCGATAGATTAGCACCCTGTCCTCAGTGTATCTGCACAGCGCCTGTTTTCTGTGGATAAATTACCCATTTTCACAAAAAAAGTTTGTTCTTAATCATTATTGAATAAAACGAGAAATAGGATAATTAATAAGTAATTTAACACGATATAGGGTTGTTTTTTTAAATATATATATATATATATATTTTTTTTTTTTTTTTTTTGCTTGTTTTTTCTAACTGAAAGAAAAAAATATATATAATAATAATAAATAAAATAAATAAATAAAATCAATTAAATAAAAATTTAAAAACCTAACAAAACAACTTCCACATCACCGAAACACAAGGTTCTTTTACGCACAACAACACTAAACACTCTCTCCACCAATCACTGTGTTTCTGTTTGAACCACATAGAGGTGTAGCCATCTTAAAATGCTTCTTGATGGTCGTACAGAGTATATAAACCTCCACAGGATCCAAAAGAGTAAGCATGACAAATGTCTTGGTAATGAAAGCAACAGGGCCGATTAGAATAGTGACCACACACCCACCCACACACACACACACACACACTCACACTTGAATTACAGCTGTTTAATTATTTCAGTTGAACGTGAGACATAATAATGGTATTATTGTATCACAGCCCTAAACATTTCCAGCTCTGTTCTTTCTGTCTCATATAACCCTGTGTCTCTTTCTTGTTCTCTGACCTCGGTGGTGTTGTTACTGTCGACAACAGACCGCCACCTGCATGTGTGTGTTGATTACCCGACAGTAAAGGGGGCGGCAATAGGCTCTGCACACAAAACACTCAAAGCCCACGACCGCAGCGTCGGGGCAGAACGGTGGCCGAGGCCTCCCACTCTGAGCCCGAACGCTCGACTAACTGAATTTGCATTCGTAGAGCCGCATAACTTAAAAAAGAGAGCGAGGTAGCCCACATGCTTGTATTGTGATACTATAAACACAGTGTTTGAAAGTAGCTTGATAAGAATGCAGGTGCAGACACCGATGGCAGCTGATATAATAGAGAGAAACCGAGAATCCAATTTGCGCTGCGCTTCCAGATATAGGAGCTGCGTATCATTTGGCTCCCGCCAACACCACCGCTGCTCACTGGACTCTGCCTCTGCCTGTATGTACGCGGCATCTTCAAGTCAGGATATTTCTCATTTGCATAATTCCATCAAACCATTCTGTCTCTATCTCGTTCTTGCCCTCCATAGACACCTGTGTGAAATGTGTCCTGGTATTTTCCCTGCTGGTGACTAAGATTACTTTTTTTTTCTCACTTTGTCAATTAATCTGTTCAGCAGCTGTGGAAATCATGCAGCGATGCACAAATTCTTTTACTGCCTCGAAAGCAGAATGAAATATCCCCCTGTGTTTGTGCGCGTGAATCGTACTGCATACACCATTCAAGATTCAAGAAAGTTTTATTATCATTTCTATCGCATGTGGGACATGAGACAGAAACGAAATTATGGCTCACGGACTCCGTTTACCCTGTTCTAATTAAGTTAGAACTTAACTTTTAAAAGCCCCTATATGGTGTGTGTGTGTGTGTGTGTGTGTGTGTGTGTGAGCCCAGTGTGTGTTATAAAGCCTTAATAGCATATTCTTATAACAGTTAATAAATCAGGTTATAAACATCTTTGTACAAGGCGGCACGGTGGCTTAGTGGTTAGAACGTTTGCCACTCAGCGCTAGGCATTCCTGGTTCGAATCCCCATCTGGGTGGAGTTTCCATGTTCTCCCCGTGTCCACGTGGGTTTCCTCCGGGTTCTCCGGTTTCCCCCCACAGTCCAAAAACATGGATCAAGTCAATTGAGTTCTCCAAATTGCCCCCATATAGAGTGTGTTTGTGTGAGTGAGTGTGTGCCCAGCGATGGATTGGCGCCCTGTCCTGGGTGTATCTGCCCAGCACCCGAAACGTTCTCCCCTGAATGGGCATGGGGAACCCCCCCGCGACCCTGATATAGGATAAAGTGGAAGATAATGGATGGATGGACATCTTTGTACATTAACAGAGGCTTATGACAAGTGTTATAAAGATTTATGAATACTTTCCAAAACTTTTTGAACGTGTTTAGAATGCGTTATGAAAACCGGACTCATACGAAGTGTTGCCGAATTGTTTTATGTTTTAAACAATAAAAAAATGTAATAATAATTAATACCAGAATGTTTATAAAGCGTCGTCTGAACGTTTAACCATTAGCAATCCACTTCAATCATTTATACAGTTAATTTCACAGGATGCCAAGGCAACTTGGTGGAACTACACCGGGTGCTGAAAGACACTTACACACAGTAATCACAAGATTAAACCCATAATCATGTAGCTATTCAGGTCCAGGACCACTGACTGTGCTACATTAGAATTTATTTCAGTGTAAAATTACTACAGACTGATACAATAACAATTACAGTCTCATTTAAAAACACAAAACACACCGTACACATAATTAAAGAGACGTAAAGAGACGTGTTCCGATAATGGAATCATAAAGTAGACATTCAGCGTTTTATTAAAAACAAATAAAAATGGTGTTATTAAAGGTGGAGGTTTGTTGAAATGGACCTGAATGCTGACAGGTTATTCGTATAACATTAATCCGTCCGTTGTCTTTGGGGCGCTAGGCAGATACACTCAGAACACGGTACGAAATCATTGCTCGGTTACACACAGAAATTTAGATACGGTGCAATTTAGAGCAACCACTTTAGCTTGAATCCATGTTTTTGGACTTTGGGAGGAAAGCGGAGAAGCAAAAGGAAACCAACACGGACACAAGAAGTACATGGAAACTGGTTTTCGATAATAATAATAATGGGATTCGAACCTAGATCTCCAGCACTGATAGGTGGACGTGCTAACCACTAAGCCACCATGCATCAGTGTGTGAAGGAACATATTTGAACCTGTTGCAATTGTGAGTACCGTAAACTTGTAACCACGACGGAACTTATTTAGTTTTAGGGGAAAATCATGTTGTATGGTCTCCGCGATGCATGAAAACAAATGCATGTATATGTGTGTGTGTGTGTATTTGTGTATGTATGTGTGTGTGAGGGTGTGTGTGTGTGTGTGTATGTTTGTATGTGCTAGTGTGTGTGTGTTTGTGAGTGGGTATGTTTGAGCATGTGCGGGAGTGTGTGTGTGTGTGTGTGTGTGTGTGTGTGTGTGAGAGAGAGAAAGAGAGTGTGTGTGTGTGTATGTGTGTGTGTGTGTGTGTGTATAGGTGTGTATGTATGTGTGTGTGAGGGTGTGTGTGTGTGTGTGTGTGTTTGTATGTGCTAGTGTGTGTGTGTTTGTGAGTGGGTATGTTTGAGCATGTGTGGGAGTGTGTGTGTGTGTGTGTGTGTGTTTGTGTGTATGTATGTTTGTGTGTGCTGGTGTGTGTATATGTTTGTGTATGTTTGTGTGTGCTAGTGTGTGTGTGTCTGTGTGTTAGTGTAAGTGTGTGTGTGTATATATGTTTGTGTGTGTGTATATGTATGTTTGTGTGTGTGTGAGAGTGTGTATGTGTGAGCATCTGTGTGTGTGTACGTGTTTGTATACTGAGGTTGCCCCCATGACTTGTGTCCAGACTGAATGAAACCACTGTGTGTAGTGGGGAGGGAGATAGACCCATACAAACTTAACTGTAAGTCGGTTCCCACCTCGTGTAGAACCACAGCTGGTGCATTTATCAGAACTAATTCCGAATGTTCAATTGGGAACGTGTTTTTATTCCGAGCATCATATCCGAGTTACACTCCATAACGACCGAAGTGAATCAATCAGTTATTTCATTAGAAAACACGATTAGATCAGAGGACGGGTTGGAACCACGTACGAATCTTATTCCTGTAACACGAAACCCGAGCGACTCTGTACAACAAGAACCGTTTTATTATCAGACGACGGCTCGCACAGCTCCCCTCAATCCCCCCTATGACAGAGGAAATCACATCAGCATGGTGCTCACATGCTCCAGACTCTTCATCTCGTCCGAAAGCGCCACGGAAGACCTTCTTAATATCGCTGCGGTCTCTCCAAGACAACAAGAGCGAATAAAAAAAGGAAACGGGATTTGGCTTCAGTCGCAAATCTTTCAGATCTCCTGTAGTCTCATATATCAGATTCTCTCAGCAAAAAAGATTCTCGGTCTCGTCTCTCATGTTCTAATATCTCAGTAAATCCCGCGCTTCTCCAAACTCTGAGACGACTGAGCTCGAGAGATGTTCAAATATTTGTGCAATGAAATCCCTCATTCCAACTGTTCTGTCGTTTATCAAGTTACAGTTTTCAATTATTAATTGTCTGTGAGAATCAAAGAGGGAACTACAGGAGCGGGTGTGTCGCGCTGAGAAGGCAGCCAGAGAATCGAACATGGATCAATGCGACTAAAACGTAGTGGAGATCACGGTGGAGGAAAGCGGTTTGGACCACTTCAAGTGGACGTCATATATTTAGGTTGTAATATAATAGACACTGCAGACTGTGCAGACACTTTGGGCTAGCTCAAAAGTCATCAACTAATTCTCTTAATTCTTCATGGCTTTGTTTTGGGTGTAACATGCAATGAACCAATCAGCATGTCCTTGGCCTTTCCCTTTAAGGACCAGGGGCACTCTGACTTTGGTGGATTGCTATTTGAGTGTGTGTGTGTGTGTGTGTGTGTGTGTGTGAGAGAGAGAGAGTGTTTGCCCAGCAATGGATTGCCACCATGTCCTGAGTGGATTAAGCAGAAGATAATCAGATGAGATTAGATTATTTGTGGCATCACCACCCAGGAACAACCTTAATATTAATTAATTGATTTATTAATTATCCTCCACGTAATTCTCTACTAGGGTTGCGAGTGGTGGCGAACACAGTGGCTAAGTGGTTAGTACATTCTCCTCTCAGCACTAGGGGGTTTCCATGTTCTCCCCGAGTCCGCGAGGGTTTCCTCCGGGTTCTCTGGTTTCCTTCCACAGTCCAAAAACATGGATCAAGTCAATTGAATTCTGCAAATTGCCCCATATAGAGTGTATTTGTGTGTGTGTGTATGAGGAGTGAGTGTGTGCCCAACTATACATTGGCGTCCTGTCCTGGGTGTATCTGCACAGCACCTGAAGCCCCCTCCACCCCGCAATCCTAGTAAAGGATAAAACGGAAGATGCTAGATGGATGGTTGCGAGGGGGTTGCCCAATTGGGGAGAACATTTGGGGCGCTGAGCAGATACACCCAGGACAGGGTGTCAATCTTTCGCTGGGCAACAACCTTAATAATCATCCATCTGTTATCTTCCCCTTTATCCTCTATTAGGATCGCGGGGGGTTCCCCATGCCCATCCAGGGGAGAATGTCTCGGGCACTGGGCAGATACACCCAGGACAGGACGCCAATCTATCGCTGGGCACACTCTCACTCACAGAGACATGCACACTCTATATGGGGCAATTTGGAGAATTCACTTGACCTTGATCCATGTTTTTGGACTGTGGGAGGAAACCAGAGAACCCGGAGGAAACCCACGCGGACACGGGGAGAACATGGAAACTCTACCCAGATTGGGATTCGAACCAGGAATCCCTAGCGCTGAGAGGAGAACATTCTAAACACTAAGCCATCGTGCCGCCTAACAACTTTAATATATAATACCTATTACAATCGAGATGTAAGTGCGTTTTGGTCGAGTTCCACCTGCACTGTGTGTTTTTTTCTTTTTAGCAGCTCTACCTTTAAAGTGTTGCACATGAACGCAGACAGCTTTTAAACCCTAATCCCCATTATTTTCTCCTGCTGAAGTTAAATCCAGGTTGAATGTGTTCTGGATCTCAGACACTTGGCTTTGGACCTTTGAGGCCCGCTGAGCGAAGGCTTTGAAACGGGAGCTTCTTGAACTCTCGGTTCCTTATTCCAGTGTCGCTGCAGAGCCGCAATGCTTTGCAGGTGAGCACTTTTTACTTCAGGCAGTTGAAGAGTCGGACCTTCGAGCCCTTAGTGACACTCTTTGTGTTTGTGAAGCCCTAAACCCAGTGTCATTCCGTCCTCTCCAAAGGCATCCTCGCTCTCTCTCTCTCTCTCTCGCTCTCAATCATCTCTGCTTTGGCCCTTTTACTTCAGTGGCATGCTACATGAAAGAGGGATACGCTGTTGTGGCGATGTGGCCAGGCTCCCTCGACGCGGCCAGAAAAATGGCTGGCGTATTGATCAAGTGCGGCTCTCTGACGCTTCTCTCTGGGAGGCGAACAAAAGGCCCTGCCGAGCTGCCAGTCCTCAACACAAACAGCTTTCCTGCCATTAGAAACACACACACACACACACACACACACACACACACACACACTCAGTCATCTTTGTCCAGTGCACCATCAAGGGCTGCCTTTTATTTTCCTTCATCCTCTCTCTCCTCTGTCCATTCTCAGCGAGCTCAAAAAGATTGCATTTCGGCCAGCATGCTTTGGACAAGCGCCTCACTTCCATTGATTTCCGTCCATCAGGGACCTAGCTTTTCGTGAAGAGCGCGAGGCCTGTGGAGACGCAGCCGAATAGAGATGCCACAGATCGGTTAGCTATCAGGATCATCACTGTGGCCTTTATAGAGAATGATCTTTGGGCGCTCATTGACAGAAGGCACTGGATGCTCCCTGCATAAACAAAAGAAAGAAAGAAACGGAGATGCCTTTAATTAAAATTCAGTGTATATTTAATATTCAGATTTTTAAAAAACTAACTGTCTTTTTATCCATTCTGGGTTTTGGAAGAAGCTTTTTTGTTTAAAGAAAATGGAATTACATTGATGTAATGTTCTATGTAATTAATGCATTTAGCTAAATAACAGTAATGACAAGGTCTTGATTCAACAAATAGCAATTAATTTTTTTTATTTTTAGCATACTATATAGAACAAGGCGGCATGGTGGCTTAATGGTTAGCAAGTTTGCCTCTCAGCGCTAGAGATTCCTGGTTCAAATCCCATCTGGGTGGAGTTTCCATGTTCTCCCCGTGTCCGCGTGGGTTTCCTCCGGGTTCTCCGGTTTACTCCCACAGTCCAAAAACATGGATCAAGTCAATTGAGTTCTCCAAATTGCCCCATATAGAGCGTGTCTGTGTGAGTATATCGCTGGCCCAGCGATAGATTGCCGCCCTGTCCTGGGTGTATCTGCCCAGCGCCCGAAATGTTCTCCCCTGGATGGGCATGGGGAACCCCCCGCGACACTAATATAGGATAAAGTGGAAGATAATGGATGGATGTATTTATAGACCGAAAGTGGTGTCGTGGCATAGTGGTGATTATATCTGCCTTTCCTCTTGGTTTCTGGGTCCTCTTACAGTCCAAAACATGGATTCAAGGTCATTCGGCTGCTATAAATTGCCCCATAGATTTTCTTTGTAAGTAAGCATGTGCTAATTGTCAGATTGGTGCCCTGTCCTGGGTGTATCTGCCCAACACCCGAAACATTGTACCCTAGATGGCCATGAGAATCCACCCAGCGACCTTATTAGATGAAGTAGAAACTAATGGATGGATGAGTTTTTGCCCAGTGATAGATTGGTATCCTGTCCTGGGTGTATCTGCCCAGCCCCAAAACGTGCTCCCCACATGGGCATGGGGAACCCCCCCCACCACCACCACCCAACACTAATTGAGGATAAAGCGGAAGATAATGGATGGATGTTTATCTATCTATCTGTTCAAAATGTGTGCGTCTGTGTGGGTGAGTGTGTGCCCAGCGATGGATTGGCACCCTGCCCTGCATGTATATGCCCACTGCCCAAGATGTGAATGGGCATGGGGAACGTACAGAGACCCTACCAGAGGATTAAGCAGAAGATGATGAGATGAGAGATGTTATTCAGAACATTGTGGAAATGAGTAAATTAATACAGAAACCTTACAATATACTATAAAAGAATTCAGGATTGAAAGAAAAGTGATACCATTTGATTTCTCGGTTTTCTGGTGTTCCATATAATGCTCTTGTGGCAGGCGGTGCATTCAGTGTTTGGTGAATGAGTGAGCAAGAGAACAAATTCTAACACGTCATATGATTTTTTTTTTTTTGCTTTGGTTCTTTTTGAACACTCAGTCTTTAGCATGCCAGCTAGCACAGATGAGATGAAGCAGAGAGAAATACACAGAATACAGATTAGGTTTCGTTCACAGGGTCTGAGGAAGACTTTCATTCCTTTAATTTCAACTGCGTTCATCTGCATGTCAGTATTCTTACTACATGACCAAAAATATTTGGACAAGCAACCCTTACATTATATCTTATTCAACATCCTGTTTCAAATGTATTGGTATTAATACAAAACCTTATATATTTACTTCATATTTACATTCAGTAGGGCGGCATGGTGGCTTAGTGGATAGCACGTTCTCCTCTCAGTGCTAGGGATTCCAGGTTCAAATCCCAATCAGGGTGGAGTGGGTGTATTAAGCAGAAGATAATCAGATGAGATTAGATTATTTGTGGGATAACCACCCAGGAACAACCTTAATATTTATAATTATAAATATATTATAATAATTATAATATATTCATTAATTCATTATCTTGCGCTTTATCCTATATTAGGGTCGCGGTGGGGTTCCCCATGCCCATCCAGGGGAGAACGTTTCGGGCGCTGGGCAGATACACCCAGGACAGGACGCCAATCTATCGCTGGGCACACACTCACACAGACATACACACTCTATATGGGGCAATTTGGAGAACTCAATTGACTTGATCCATGTTTTTAGACTGTGGGAGGAAACTGGAGAACCCGGAGGAAACCCATGCAAACACGGGGAGAACAAGGAAACTCCACCCAGATTGGGATTCGAACCGGGAATTCCTAGTGCTGAGAGGCGAACGTTCTAACCACTAAACCGTGCCACTTAATAATTATAATATATTATAATTATTTGATTTATTCGTTATCCTCTGCTTAATTCTCTACTAGGATTCCATCCAATCTGGATGGAGTTTCCATGTTCTCCCCTGGGTTTCTTCCGGGTTCTCCGGTTTCCTCCCACAGTCCAAAAACATGGATCAAGGTCAATTGAATTCTCCAAATTGCCCCATATAGAGTGTGTGTGTCTGTGTGAGGGAGTGTGCCCAGCGATAGATTGCCGCCCTGTCCTGGGTGTATCTGCCCAGCACCAGAAACATTCTCCCCTGGATGGGCATGGGGAACACCCACCGCGACCCTAATATAGGATAAAGTGGGAGATAATGGATGGATGGAAATTACCACTGATGCTCATACTGAACAGATTTCATCACAATGTCATCATGACATCATCTTGTGTACACATCATACAGACCTCACATCAGTTCTACCTCAGGCCCTGAATGGGATGCAACCCCATATAACCAGTAACCCCAGTCTAGAACCAGTCTATTTATCTGTACTGATCATTTTGGTCATACAGGTGGTGTTCATGGTGTTTGATATACTTAAGAAATGTTTATGTGATGTAATCAAACTGCAAAATATGTATTTAAATACTTCACATACACATAGAGGACATCTGCCTGAACACATCTGGGTTCAGAGATCCTTGTTTCAGTGACTTATAAAGTGGATATATATAGTGGCTTGGTCGCTTCAGTGGGTGATGGTATCCATTCTTCTGTACGGAGATGTCTATACGGAAACGACGATGTTTGTTAAGATGGTGCTCGAGAGAAGGACCCACACACTGACCCAGAGTTGCTTTCAACCACAAACCTCCAAAGCCCGGCTCAGGTCATTTCAGAAATGCTATTAATCTCAGCACATGCTATAAATTGGTAGAGCCCAGAGTGCTCTTTAAGGGACCTAAAAGATGGAGGGAGGGAAAATGGGAGGGGAGGTCACTGCTCTTCCTCTACGGGAGCTGCAGAAACCAGGATGCAAGAATTAATGAAATTGCTTGCCCTCTTTTTCATCTCGCTCTCTCTCTCTCTCTCTCTCTCCTATCTTTATCACTTGTTTTCTCCCTCTTCCTCCCTCACTCTCCTTCCTCACCCAGGTGGCTGCTTGCTCCTGGCTGCACGGCTGAATCTGAAGCGCTGGGAGAATTTTAACTGCTCCAAATGAATTGTTTGTGTTGGAGATGTGAAGTGCATGGGGGCGGAGGATGTGGAGGGAAATGGTGGTGGTGGTGGTGGTGGTGGTGGTGGTGGAGGTGGTGATGTGTGGGGAGCGAAAGGCTAAGAGACTGAAGAAAATTGAAAGACTGCCAGAGATGCAGCGATGCAAAATAGCAACACAACCTAGCAGAGTGCCTCTACCTTTAATACGCCGAAGGGGGGGTGGGGGAACGTGTTCGGCGCTTGTGTTTGTATGTGTGTGAGAGCAGCCAGTGCAGAAAATGAAAAGAGCAGGTTGGGGTGTGGATGCAGAGATGTAAGAAGAGGTGTGGTTATTAATTGCCACAGGGCACCGGCGACCAAGTGTTTTAATGAAAACGGCCGCGGCCCGAAGACAAATGACGTGTGGAGAGCCCCCATTTAGATGCAATCGGAGCCTCAACCTAGATAGTGACAAATATCAACTCCTCTTTTTCTTTTTTTTTTTAATTCTCACCTGAATTCTGGCTGTCGACTCATTTCTCTATCGCCTCCCGACTTCTTTTTTCAGCCGCGATGTCCCAATGAATTGTGGTGAGGTCGGAGTTCAAGGCTTGCGGAGAATTATCTTGATTTATGCCGCCATGCGACCGGTGGAGTAGTGAGCATGGCAATAGCCAGCAGGCTCCTCCAGGGCCTTTATGGTTCCCCTGCGACGTGCCAAGAGAAATGGGCTCATGCCGCGCGCGCCATTTTTCTTGCCTCGCTTGGCCGAAGGTGTATGATATATCTCTAAAGTGCCTAATAAGTTTCTGAAAAACGTGTTTTTAAAACAAATTGGTTCGGATGCTTTACGAGGCCCCCACACTGAAGCGACGGAGCGAGAGTGAGGCAAAGAGAAGCGGATAAATAGAGACAGAGAAGGAGAGGGTGAGGAGGGTGAGGGAGGGCAGGGAGGGGTGCGGAGGGCAAAGCTGGAGCTGAGGATTTTCTTCTTGGGGATTGGAGGTTGACAGCAAAGCACAGTACAGGCGCACTGTTTACCTGCAGAATGGCAGCAACTTTAAAGGTTGGACATCTTTCACCCTCACTGAGCTCGGCGGCACTTTAATGATTGATGTGCGGCATCTGTGTGTTCCAAGAACAAATAGCGAAAAATACCCTACGACTCTATGATCCTGTAAATCGACTGCACTGAAGGGGGGCAACAGATTGGACACGGAGTAATGGCTTTTAAATGTTTCCGACATTAAAGTCATGCTATTATGACATTATGACATCATACTTGTCTTTAAACTCTTGAATGATTACTGAGGCTTATAGGAATATATATTGGAAACACTATATTTGTATGTCCATCCACCCATTATATTACACTTTATCCTCTATTAGGTTCTCCCCATGCCAATCCAGGGGAGGACGTTTTGGGCGCTGGGCAGATACACCCAGGACGGGGCGCCAATCTATCGCTGGGCACACACTCATTTACACGGACACACACATACTATATAGGGGCAATTAAGAGCAGCCAGTTCACTTTGAATCCATGTTTTTGGACTGTGGGAGAAAACTTGAGAACCCAGAAAAACCAACATGGGGACATGGGGAGAACATGAAAACTCCACTCCAGATGAGACATTCACTCACTCACTCACACGGACAAACACACTCTATATGGGGCAATTTGGAGAATTCAGTTGACCTTGATCCATGTTTTTGGACTGTGGGAGGAAACCAGGCAACCTAGAGGAACCCCACACGGACACGGGGAGAACATGGAAACTACACCCAGATTGGGATTCGAACCGGGAATTCCTAGCGCTGAGAGGAGAACATGCTAACCACTAAGCCACCGTGCCATCCTTGTATTTGCATGTTTATACACAAATACACTCATCGGCCACTGTCAGTCCTGTTAGTCCTCTTTGCTCTGTTCTCTGATGATCAAGACCCTCAGAGCAGGTATTATTAGGGTGGTGGATGATGATACGAGTGGATCAGACCCCTGTATGCTGTGATTGGTGTACTGATCTTTGTCCAGCAGCACAACACACACTAACACACCACCACCATGTCAGTATCACTGCAGTACTGACATTCATCAACCACCCTAATACCTTCTTTGTGGGGGTCCTGATCATCAGAGAACATACTGAAGCAGACTTATGAAGTATGTGGAGAAACAAAGCTTGAACAACAAATTCCATCTGCATGATTAGTGGAACTGAGGGTAGAACTGAGGTGACGTACCTAATAAAATGGCCGGGGAGTATATATGAATATATTCGTGTACTTTAATGGCCAGTATTTAAGTGTATATAAGTATTTGAATAAATGCAGTGATGATTGCCACCCCGCTGCAGCATGTGGAGGTGAACTTTCCCTGATGGGGGCGATAAGAATGACAAAAGGCAACTGTGAGCTTCTATTATCCCCTGGCATAAGGAAAGCGGTATTGCAGTTCACCTTGGGGCCTGATAATTGACCACATTCAAAACAGTAATTACCACATTAAGGAATAAAGCTTGCTGAAAAAAAGGGGAGGATACCGTCACCTGGGTCCGAGTTTCACGCCAATGTGCATTTATTAAATAACCTTACTGTATGAAGGTTCATAAAATTGCTTCTGAATATTACAGTCCTGAATGGAATTACACTGTTTTACCTGAGCATCATATAATAATGAGATAGTTCTGTAAGATAACGGTCAAAGTTTAGAAATGTGGCCTGTTACAGAATTTTGTACGGAACAAGTAATTGAATTTAAATGGCATCTCAGTTTCGGGATTATTAACGTATTGGTTTATATATAAACATGAATTAAGAAGTGACCTGAAATATATTGCTTTGCTGGAGTAAATCATCCTTTAATTTAAAATGTCCTTATGAACACAGCTGCCGCTGGGACCTGGGACTTTTGCAGTTTCTCCTCTTGTGTTTAGAATGCAGGTACTTTGTGACATATTAAATCTGGGAAAAAAAAGAACTGTGCTAAATATAAACTTAATATCTTATTATTTTTGATGGCTTTATACTATAATAGGGTCACAGGGGGTTCCCCATGTCCATCCAGGGGAGATGCTTAGAAAACTGTAAAGCTGCTTTGTGAGAATGTACTATGGTAAAAAAGCACTATATAAATAAACTACTTGAACTTGAGAATGTTTCAGGGGCTGGGCAGATGCACCCAGGACAGGATGCCAATCCATCACTGGGCACACTCCCTCAAACACTACATGTAGAGTTAATTCAGATAGGGGCAATTTGGAGCAGCCCATTCACTTTGAATCAATGTTTTTGGGCAATGGGATGAAATCGGAGAACCTGGAGAAAACCCACACAGACACGGGGAGAACATGGAAACTCCACCCAGATAAGGATTCAAACCTGGATCCCCAGCTCTGAGCGGTGAACATGCAGCCACTACTTCCTGATCTTCAGATAAACAGATTCAGGACATCAATGCTTTACAATGCTTGACAATAAACAATCCACCAACCAAATGATACCTGTTCTCTGATGCTCCTGACCAATAGAGGACAGAGATCCAACAGGGGACTAACAAAAATAAGAACACAGATGGACTACAGTCTGTAATTGTAAAACTCCAAAGTCCAACAGAGGTTGTATTCTGGATGTTAGGGGGGAAAACCAATTAAATCATTTCAAAATATGACAGAATCTTATCATCATGTACGTAGATGAATATTCTGGATGAATTTGATCTATCAGCATCAGGTTCTAAGAAAAAGAATCCATGGCTTAATGATGAGGTACTACAGTATCCACTGCAGAACAAGAGGTGCCGAGATTGCATGATATATTGGGTATTAACTATGACTGCCCACACCGCCAGTTACCTGTTTTTTTTTTTTTTTTTTTTTTTTTTTTTTTGTTAACCATAAAAATGCCAGATAAGCAGCCCTTCCCGACATCTTGCTCACACGCTCCTCGTTCCAGTGCTTTCAACCCAACACATACATCTCTGTTTATGTCATACATAAAACAAGTGCACATGTTGGATTTGCCTCCGAGCGGAACCTCTATCTTCTTTTTATGAACCCTATAGACGTAGCGTGTCAGGGATATCCATGCGCAGATGTTTGTTCTGGCTGGCGTGGTGACAGCGTGACATGAAAATGGATTTGTTCTATGCTGTACAGCCTTAAAGGGGGTTGCTTGCACTGGGTGGGGGATTTGTTGGGAGGAGGCGCCCCTTAAAATGACAACTACCCACCACCATGGTCCACCTGGCCTGGCTGGCCCCTCCCTTCACAGCCAGCCCGGCCAACCAGATGGCCGAGGGGTCAGGCCGAATCCTTATTTTTCTCACGACAAAGCTCTGGCAGGCTCGGTTAGCCTTTTAGAAAACAGCCTTCGGGGGGGGGGGGGGTCCAAAGGCAGCCTTAGAAATCGAAAGAGCGGAGAGTGAAATAAAGAAGGGAGAACAGGAGTGAGAGCCAACGAGAGGAGTCCGAAGTGCTTATAAAGTACGGTGTGTGTCTGTCGGTGCAATAATAACCAGTGCGAATGGCGCTGACTCAGCACCTGCTTATGGATTTTCATTTCGTCTTCCCGCTTGCCACACACACACACACACACACATGCACACACACACACACACACACACACACACACACTCTGTGTCAGTGTCTCCCGCCGCCAGGCTGAGCAAGTGAGGGTGAGATTGGCCCCAAACGAAATGAAGTTCCCTCTCTGCAAATCTAATATTTTCTCCATCGAAATTTATGGAGAGCATTAAATTTTCCCTGCCACATAATATCTACGCCGCGGCATCTCTAAAGGAATAAGGCCTATGAAGCGAAAGACAAATTGAGTTTGTGTGTGTGGACTCTGACCTGCCGATGGGGAAAGGAAAACAGATTCCACTGCTCCCAGTTCCCTCTGCTGAGGAGCCTTTTTCATTGCACTTGTTCGCTTGTTCCTCAGGGAGACATTTAATATAATTTATCTATCTCCCACTCGCCTGCCTCTCTCCGTCTCTGTGCTTACTCGGAACAAGACAAGGCCATTTGTTTGGGACGGGGAGAGCATACAATACGTGCGCATGAAAAACTGACAAACTTTTTCGGGTCTCTTAATCTTCAATGATGGCTTCAAATCCCGAGTTATTATTAGTAAACACAGTGTACTAGACCATCGCCATGTTCTCGTTCTCGTTCTCATTCTCTGATTTTAGGGTAACTGGAACATTTTGTATTGGGGTTAGGGATTTAGAACATAGTACAGAGAGTGAACCCTTAAAACCAAACGTTATGGATGAACGTATCTCAACACAACTCTTATTTGTGACGATTGGGTGTTTTATTCAGTGTCATGGCAGCAGATATGTTTTGGACAAATGTTTGCTTTCAACATCATGAAGAGTTTGGGAAACGGTTCATGAGCACAGAACCCTGATTTCAACACTATGGATGTACTAGAATGGAAACCATTGAGCATTTGTTAAATATGTATATTATATACAGTATGTACAGTGGGTGGCACAGTGGCGTAAAGGTTAGCACCTTCACCTCTCAGTGCTGGGGGGTCAGGTTCGATTCCCAGTGTGGGTGGAGTTCCCATGTTTTCCCCGTGTCCACATGGGTTTTCTCCAGGTTTTCCGGTTTCTCACACAAGCCAAAAATTTCAATTGGCTGCTCAATTGGCTGCTCTAAATTGCCCATATAGTGTGTATGTGTCTATGTAAGTGTGTGCCCAGTGATCAATTGGTACCCTGTCCTGGGGGTATCTGCCCAGCGCCTGAAATGTTCTCCCCTGGATGGGTATGAGGAAGCACAACCCTAGTAGAGGATAAAGACGAAGATAAAAGATGGACATGTATATACAATACCAATCAAAAGCTTGGATGCACCCCCTACTTGCTCAATTGTTTGTTTGTCCCCTGTTGGTTCTCTATTGTCTATTGGTCAGGACTACCACAGAACAGATATCATTTGGGTGGTGGATTGTTTATTGTCAGTTCTGCAGTGACACTGGTGTGGTGAGGGGGTTTTAGTGCAGCATCCCTGCTCTGTGGGGGTTCTGACCATTAGAGAACAAAGTGGACAGATGGAATATAGTCTGGAATTGTAGAACTACAAAGTATATCTTTAAAGAAGTGGAACTGAGAACATTAATAATAATAATACAATAAATGGAGCAAAAGCGAGCGTGTCCAAATCCAAAGAATATTGTCACAATGTTGGAAGCATACAATTGTACTAAATGCATGGCTAGACAAACTTGTCCCAATACTTTTGCCCATAATGTATAAACCATGCTGCAGGTTTTATATAGAAAAACACAGAGACTGGCACATTAACGTATAACTGATGGTCTATCTGCATTAGCAATGTAACTACCATAATCGACCCATCAGCTAATTACCAAACCCCTCAAGAGTTGGATTGAGTACGACACACCAGGAAAAAAGCTCACCACAGAGTACTGACTAATGAAGGCAGAGTCAGGTGTAAGTAATTAAACGAAGACCATAATAAACATTCATATGTGGATTCAGGATTCATATGTGCAAACGCAACAAGCCATCACAAGGTAACGAATTAAACCCATTTAAATTTTTCATAAATCCAGGTTTCATTCTGTGTCACTCGATCTTTAGTATGTTCTCATCTACTTCGAGTTTATAAATTTAAAGGAGATGGGGCACGTTCAGCTCAAACCCGGTACGAGATCAGTGCAGCACACCAAACTGGCAGCACTGGAATCTGTTTTCCGAACCATTACACACATTCAGCGTGGATAAGAGACATTTTTCTTCTTGACTTCAGACCTTTTCGCTCATTAGCTTATCGTAAAATAGCCACTGCTAGCTATTACCAGTATTCCCCAGTTTTGCTGATAAGATCACAATTAGATCACTTTCCATTAGCCCAGATCATTTTCCGGCGAACAATGAGACCACTTTTGAAATCATTTTGGTTTTTGATAAGAACGTATTAGCGAAGGTGAGGTTACAGGGGGATGCGCGGTAATAAAGCCTGCCAGTTAATAATGTAATCTTGAATTACAGTTTAATTACAGGTGCTTAGTCGCAGGGGATGCCCCGTAATTCAATCACCAGCCTGCAGTACAGTATAAAGCCTTATCTTCCTTTAAACTGGAAATGAATGAGCTTCTTTGGCTTCAGCAGAATTAGTTGAAGAATCTACAAGCAAATCACTTATCAAATACCAATTCCATGCTGGAAAGGATATTTCGTTGGCAAGATTGCTCCATCCTCTGCCAATCCTATTCCTTTCCAGTCTCGTGTGTTTGAACCAGGTCCTTGTGTTTGTGTGTAATGGTTCAGAGGAAGGCTTTTAATTAAATTCGTTTTTTAATTTCATTTGAGTTGAGATATGATGATGATCGTATGATGTGGAGAACAAATATATGAGAATTCTTATTATATATGATCATCAAAATGCCATCAAGACGTCTGTCTCTCAACACTAGGGATTGAGGTTTAAATCCCAATATGGGTGGAGATTCCATGTTCTCCCATGTCCCTGTGGGTTTTCTGTGGGTTCTCCAGTTTCCTCCAAAAACATGGAGTGTAACTGGCTGCTCTAAATTGCCCCATATAGTGTTGGTGTAAGTAAATGCATGCCCAATGATAGGTTGACTCCGTGTCATTGGTGTATCTGCCCAGTGTCTGAAAGTTTCTCGGCATGGGAAACCCCTCCCACGACCCTATGTGGTCAGGATAATGTTTCACTTTTCCTTTTTTAAATTATTATTCAATTAATTTTTTTCAATGTACGCCCTTCCACAGGTTAAAATACAACCGCAAAACGATTTAGAGACAAAATCAAAAAGATTAATTCAGATTACAAGAAACTAAATCATAAAAATGTGAAGCACAGGAGATCTGAAAAATCTGTGACATCACTACACCAACCATCTTGTCTTTTCATTATGACTTTAAAACTTGATTCCAGAGCCTCTCACCCATCATCACTGCGGCTACAAGTAATGAATGGAACCTGCATTTTTATTTGATTGGCGGTTCTGCAGGATGCCCTCAATGGACTAGAGTTTTCCAATTGTGAAATGGGTGACCAGATCACCACACAATCTGTACATTGTACAAGGTCCTTCCAAGGTTTCTTCCCTAAGATAACAACATAGGGAGTGTTTTCTTGTCACTGTCATGTCTGCTTGCTATTTGGGGGTTCAAAGGATTATAAATATGTAAAACCGCTTTGTGACAATGTGCTATTGTAAAAAGCACTATAAATAATATATAAATAATATATATATATATATATTACTTGAAATTGAACTTTAGTACCATACTTTCTATTGTCACGCAATGATTTGAGATCCCTTTAATAAGCACAGAATTCTAACTCTATATTGATGCCAATGGATTTCAAATGGATTTTCCAACAGGTTCATGTATATAGGAACATCACATTAAGGTGTGATGTTCAAGAGCATGTAAACACTATTGGTCTGTTAAAGAGCCCGACAACCTCATTCACATACTGACATCAAGGACCAATTTAGAAACTGTCATCCAGCCACCTACGGTCATCCTTTTAAGGGGTGGAAAAAAACAAAAATATACAGAAGCCTAGTCCTGAGGTTTTATAGTTCCACTAAAATTGTATCATCAATCATCAAATGCGATTAGCGTAAAAGTATAGTTGCTAAAAGTCTGGTTGCTATGCAGCCAGTTCCACAAATTATCCAACAAACATCACTCAGTTAGAATAATACTTCAGAAAAGTGGTGCACTCATATTGCATAAATTAGGTACATAGTATTTAATGACACTTAAAATGAAGTGGATCTGTTATTATTTATTGAATAAAGTGGTTATGATAATGCACGAAACATCATAAGCATGTAAATGAATTCAACATCACATGCCATTAAGAAACATCAGTGAATTATTGTGCCGTTACTCCAGTTTATCATTTACCAACAAAATGTAAACCACTGATTCATATATTATTAAAACAAAAGCATTCTGAGGCTACGATCATGACATAAAGATCGAACTGCAGGTGGGCAGACGGATGAAGATGATTATTTATGGGACCGGCCCGAAAACACAGAAAGGTCAAGCTTATTTGAATTTGTGTGGTCCTCAGTGGACTACGTTCATTTCATATAGAAACTATGGGCTACCTGAAGGGATGCTGGGATGGACTTGGGCCTCTTTATTATTTTATGAACTGTGCTATAATCATATTTGCTTTTAAATGTTTATTATATACCGTACCAGTGAAAAGTTTGGACACGCCTCCTTTTAGCTCCACTTACTGTCCATTGTATCAGTTTCACTTGGACTTTGTAGTTCTACAATTCCAGTACATACATCAGTACATACTGTGTACGTCCACTTTACTCTGTTCTCTAATAGTCAGGAACCCCAATAGTTCACCACAGAACAGGGATTATTTGGTTGGTGCATTATTCCTATCCCAGCAGTGTCACTGAGGTAGAGAAATGAAACTACACTAAAACAACCCTCACCACATCAGTGTCACTGCAGAACTGACAAACAATCCAACACCCAAATGATACCTGTTCTGTGATGGTCCTGTTAACAATAGAGAATGGAGAACCAACAGCGACCTAACAAATACAAGAACATGGATTACAGTCTGTAATTGTGAAACTACTTAATTGTAAGTCCATCTATATGGTAAGTGGCGGAAATAGATAATGGAGCAAGAAGGGGGCGTGTCCAAACTTTTTACTAGTACTGTATATCATATCTAAGTCACTCAGACATGATGTACAATCATGTGGGAAACCGGAGAACACGGAGGAAACTCACGCGGACACGAGGAGAACTCCACCCAGATTAGGATTCGAACCGGGAATCCCTAGCACTGAGAGGAGAACATGCTAAACCACTAAGCCACTGTGCCGCCCTCCATTGGATCTAATCTCATAAATTGTATATTTTAATAAGTCTAATGGTCATATTTCTTATCATATTTAGTATAGTGACTCACATGCAGAAAGCCTGGTACACGGGACAAATGGAGGGACAGGTACCAAAAGGCCCAAGAATATCGAGAGAAGCCACAACAGAGTGAGACAGATCGAGCGAGCGGGAGGGAGGGAGTTTTTCGTCCATCCGTTCTGGCACGGCGCTCACCGGCTGGCTGCGAGCCACTCACTGCTCGGTCTCTGCCTGTGCTCCCAGCAGGAGACTGTAGGAGGACAGGCCTGCATTTATAAATAAAAGCATATGGCAGAAAGACAGTAATATGCAGACGTGTAATTGCTAATTGCATAACACCGCTCCCCGTCTCCGTCGCCGGAGCCGGTAAGAACTGAAGCAACAGTGCACGTCTCATCACGGCGCTGTAATCACATGTGCACATGCCTGTGTGAGTTCACCAGTAGTGCAGCACATGAAGGTACTCAGCAGGTGGCAGGAACGCAGATAAACACAGCGCTTCAGCTTTACTGTCTGTCACTCCAGTGTCACAGAGAAGATGCAAATTTCCTGCGAGTGGACTGTAAACTAAGCTGGAACAATATGTTTAACTTAGTTAATCTGTTGAATAAACTGGAACTGCTCGGACTTGTTTCAATGGCAACACGTTCTCTTTTATTTTGATAATTATTATCTTCATTTATGACGTGACCGGCTGTATGTACTAATGCATAGCGTGAAGGAAATAGAAATGAAGATTTCTGTGGATCAAAAATATATTTTTTCATTATCCTCCGCTAAATCCTCTACTATGGTGGTAGGGGTGGGGGTGGGGGTGGGGGGTGGGGTGGGGGTCTCATGCTCATGCCCATGCCAATCCAGAGGAGAAAATTTCGATAATACACGGAGCACAGGATGCCAATCCATTGGGCATACATTCATTCATTCATTATCTCCCGCTTTATCCTCTATTAGGGTCGCGGTGGGGTTCCCCATGCCCATCCAGGGGAGAACGCTGGGCAGATAGACCCAGGACAGGGCGCCAATCCATCGCTGGGCACACACTCACTCACACAGACACACTCTATATGGGGCAATTTTTGAGAACTCAATTGACTTGATCCATGTTTTTGGACTGTGGGAGGAAACCGGAAAACCCGGAGGAAACCCACGCAGACACGGGGAGAACATGGAAACTCCACCCAGAGGGGGATTCGAACCGGGAATCCCTAGCGCTGAGAGGCGAACGTGCTAACCACTAAGCCACCGTGCCGCCCTCGTGAGCGGGCCCGATCCACCGGGGGAAGGCACTTTCAACTCTCATGTCTTGAGAGCAGGTTCGAACTCGTGTGATCGGCCTCGAACTCCGATCCGTCCTGCAGAACGGCCTACTCTTAGACCTCTACACTTATACAGACACGCCATATATGGGGACAATTTAGATCTTGAGAGGAAACCAGAGAACCTGGCAAAAACCTACACAAACACAGGGAGAACAGAAAACTCTGTGCATAATGGGTGGGTGGGTGGGTAGCTCAGTGGTTACATTGTTGGGCTTTCAATCAGAAGGTTGGGGCTTCAATCCCAAGTCCACTTCTCCTCGTGTCCATGTGGGTTTCCTCCGGTTTCCTCCCACAGTCCCAAAAACATGGATCAAGGTCAATTGAATGCTCTAAATTGCCCCATATAGAGTGTGTCTGTGTGAGTGAGTGTGTGCCCAGCGATAGGTTGGCGCCCTATCCTGGGTGTATCTGCCCAGCTCTCAAAACCCTCTCCCCTGGATGGGCATGGGGAACCCCCCTGCGACCCTAGTACAAGAAAAAGCGTTAGATAATGGATGGATGGATGGATGGAACAAGCTTATCTGCAACATCATCATCAGATTCTAACCTTTAACCCGTCTGGTCCCTGATCTAATGCCCTCTGTGGATGCTTTTTTTCTGCCTCTTTTAAACCAAAAAGCCACTTAAGAATTAGCGTGGTAATTATTTGATCACATGTCAGACTCTTTTAGTGGCTTTGTGTTTCCTAATAATTCCTCTGATACAGTCGCTCTTCCATGCTCGCTCTGCTTATGGGCTGTATTCTCTGTGCACTTGTCTCGTAGACATTTACACTAATCATAGGTATTGAGAACAATTTGCACACAATATTTCCCATTATCTGGATGTGTTGTCATCTACTCAAAGCAATAGGCTGACAGTTCTGCACTGCACGAAGCTTCCATACAGTGATGTAAAGTCTGTTTGATCGCAGAATATCATTTTCTATTTTTATTATTACATCAATTAGTTCGTACCAAGAAATACATCTTGCCGAATAAATTTTAAGCAACGTCTCAGTGAATGAACCCTGGCTACAGAATGAAAAATATCAGGCTTAGTGGTTAGCACGTTCTCCTCTCAGCGCTAGGGATTCCCGGTTCGAATCCCCATCTGGGTGGAGTTTCCATGTTCTCCCCGTGTCTGCGTGGGTTTCCTCCGGGTTCTCCGGTTTCCTCCCACAGTCCAATAACATGGATCAAGTCAATTGAATTCTCAAAAATTGCCCCATATAGAGTGTGTGTGTGTGAGTGAGTGTGTGCCCAGCGATGGATTGGCGCCCTGTCCTGGGTCTATCTGCCCAGCCCCCAAGACGTTCTCCCCTGGATGGGCATGGAGAACCCCACCGCGACCCTAATAGAGGATAAAGCGGGAGATAATGAATGAATGAATATATCCAGCACCAGACAAAAGTTTGGACACGCCCCCTTCCTGCTCCATTATCTATTTCCTCCACTTATCATACAGATTTAGTTTTCTAATTACAGACTAGGTTCTAAAGGGGACGTACACAGTATGTACTGTAGAACACAAACAGATGGACTACAGTCTGGAATTGTAGAACTACAAAGTCCATCTTTACAGGAAATGGAACTGAGAACATGGACAATAAGTGGAGCAACAATAGCTGGGGGCGTGTCCAAACTTAACTGGTACGGTATATAATAAACTTTTAAAAGCAAATATGATTATGGTACAGTTCATAAAATAATAAAGAGGCCCAAAGTCCATCCTAGCATCCCTTTAGGTAGCCCACAGTTTCTATAAAGTACAAACTTTTGACAGATACTGTACAGTTGACACAGATGTATCCAATTTCACTGAATTTCTTTTCATTTTTCTGGCAGCTAACTCATGCATTTTATGTATTATGTAGCAAACAGTACATTATTCCCTGAAGCTAGCTTTTCCTTATGAGAATTCCTATGCGCAGACACAAAGGTAAACATGGACATTAAAAAAACGTTCTTTTTAAAAGGAGGGTCTAGTGGGAAAGACCGCATTCAATTACTTTCTGACATTTCAAAGATGTTGACGTGATTAAGAAAATACACAATACACTCCACACGACTATAAGGTGCTGCAGTGTTTTTGCAGAGTGGGCTGATGTGCAATTCAAAAGCGGCATCATACTACTGGTGATGAGTTTGGTATGTTCGCCCCATATTGACAATTAGTATTGTTGTAAAGATATTAATGATGGAGTATCCAGTATGTACAAAGTACATATGGGTGATGGGGTAGGAACAAATCACCAACAAGAACATGCTTTATTACAGACTGTATTTTAAATACATTGAAACATACAGAGGCGGCACGGTGGCTTAGTGGTTAGCACGTTCGCCTCTCAGCACTAGGGATTCCTGGTTCAAATCCCAGTCTGGGTGGAGTTTCCATGTTCTTTCTCCCTGTGTCCATGTAGATTTTCTCCGGGTTCTCCGGTTTCCTCCCAATGTCCAAAAACATGGTACAAGTCAATTGAGTTCTCCAAATTGCCCCATATAGAGTGTGTGTCTGTGTGAGTGAGTGTGTGCCCAGCGATAGATTGGCGCCCTGTCCTGGGTGTATCTGCCCAGTGCCCTAAACGTTCCCCCCTGGATGTGCATGGGGAACCCCACCGCGACCCTAATATAGGATAAAGCGGAAGATAATGAATGAATGAATGTATGAATGAATGAAACATACAGTTGTTTGGCCAATGTTGTCGCCAAAAGTCCCGCTCCCGCTGTTCCATGGAATCCTACGACATTTTACATGTTATAGTGTATAATGGGCGTACACATTCATCAGGCCGAGCCACGGCAGGTGTGTTAATTAACTCTTATCAACGTCCACCGACGATGCCGTCTTCATCCCCAGCACTGAAGTGCTATTACCACAACATGATCCCAGGATCTCATCTCATTATCTTACACTTTATCCTCTACTAGGGTCATGAGGGATTCCACATGCCCATCCAGCGGAGAATGTTTCAGAGCACTGGACTGACACCTAGAACAGGGTGCCAATCCATTACCGGGCACACATTTACAGTATGCTATAGGCAATTTGGAGAAGCCCATTCACCTTGAATCCATGTTTTTGAAATGTGGGAGGAAACCGGAGAACCCGGAGAAAATCTACATGGTCACAGGGAGAACATAGAAACTCCACTCAGATCTGGATCCCCAGCAGTGAGAGGTGGACGTGCTAACCACTAAGCCTCCGTGCTGCCCTGCTGCCATGATAGGATGGAAAAAAAATGGGAACTGTCACATGCCAGGCCCCAATAAGAATTGAGCTTCATTAACTTAAATACATAACATGCTATATTTCTTAACTATAATTTGTTTTGCACACTGTCTTGTCTCTTTGCATACATGCCCTTTATGTTGTTTCACATTGATTGTCGTCCTAAGTAGCACTTTGAATGATGTTCAGGGTCGAAATTATAATAGAGACACTCGATACTTGATGATACTGATAATTGATAAGCAGCTAATGATGCATCACACACTAAATGCAGGAATGGATGTGCAAAAGACAGGAGTGTGAGAAAAAAAAACGTGAGATCAATTTGTTCCGTAACAATCTCTGTGTAGTGGCAGCATTGACTGTATTGATCTTGGTACAGTTTTCGCTGGTGACACACTACAAATAACAGCAAATCAATAAGCCACCTGTGGCTCCAAGCGTTCAGTGGTGGAACCTGTTGCAGAGAGATTTACTGGAGGTTAGCGGTCTTATCTCACAACTAACTAACATTTTGGATTTAGTTACTAGTTTAGTTCCTTTATGTAGTGATAACATGTTCTCCCCAACAAGGCTTATTTCGATTTCAGGATGACAGTTCCCCAGTGTTCACATTAAGGTATACAGCATATATACAAAGTTTGGACACGCCCCCTTCTTGCACCATTCTCTATTTCCTCCACTTATCATATAGATGGACTTTGTAGTTTTACAATTCCAGAATGTAGTCCATCTGTGTTCTTGGTTTTTGTTAGACCCGTGTTGGTTTCTCTCAGAACAGGTATCATTTGGGTGGTGGATTGTTTGTTGTCAGTTCTGCAGCAGTGACACTGATGTGGTGAGGGGGTTTTAGTGCAGCAGTGCTGTGGTAGTTTCATTTCTTCACCTCAGTGACATTGCTGGGATAGGAATAATGCACCAACCAAATAATCCCTACCATGTGATGGTACTATTGAGGTCCTGACCATTAGAGAACAGAGTACACAGTATGGACTGTAGTCCACAAACCGATTATAGAACTACAAAGTCCATCTTTACAGAAGGTGGAACTGAAAACATGGATAATAAGAGGAGGAAGTAAATAGTGCCTTCTCAAAATAGTATTTTAATAATTAGGTAAGTAAGTAATAAAGTAAATAATTAAGTTAAGTAATAAATAAGTAAATAATTCTAGCATTCAGATTTTATTTATATTCAGACCTTTACATGCATCTTGTCACCGGTACAAACTAAGCTGACAATTTAGGAAATTTCCCGGAGTGTCTGGTCATGCTCAGAGCTCATACGTACAGACACTTATGTACATCGGTAAACTCAGCTCTGCTGCACATGTATGCCGTTAATTAGTGTGAGCGTCTCTCGCTTTTCCTTTCTCCCTCTCTCTCTCTCTCATCTCTCCCAGCTCTGTCAACATTACCTCATTGCTTCCCCCTCTTGCACTACTGTGGGAACCATGGCCCTCACTCCATAGGGGAAGAAAAGAAGGGATGCATTCACTAACAAAAGAGTCAGAGGGGGTCCTAATTCCCAGGCAACGATATAAATCGTGCCACTGGCGAAAACCATAAAGGAAAAGAAGAGGCCAAAAAAAGAAATCGAACGGGAGAAAAATGGCTGAAAAGTCATGAAAGAGCGCAAAGGGGCAGGGGGCTTTTTTGTTGATCCAGAGAGTGGCAGTAAGAGGAATGGAAGGGGAGAAAAACAAAAAGAACAGGTCATTCCGAGAGCCGGAGGTCAAGCCAGAATGAATGGGAGGCTGCGCTGGGGCTGTGGTCGTTCAGGAGCTCCTCTCGAGTCGAAATGATCTAGCGAGAGGGAGTCTGTGAAAAGTGAGCTGCGAAAATGCAGCAGAATGATCCTTATGTGGGAAGAGAGTGGGCACTTGTTTATGGATGTGTTTGACACTGACGTTCTCGCGTTTTTTATCAGCCGCTATCAACTCGCTGTTCAGACCGTGAGAGATGGAAACGGTTATATCTGAGACATCAGAAGAAGTTAGAACGCAAAAGTTCAGGAGATTCAAAGAGGCAGCTGTCCTTTGCCATGAAGCCCTCACTGCAGCTTTATTCCACCAGCCCTGTGAGTGTGTGTGTGTGTGTGTGTGTGTGTGTGTGTGTGTGTGTGTGTGTTCAAGTGTGTGAACGAGTGTTCAGATAATTGGAGCGCTGTCTTATCTAGTGGCTCTGACACAGTGGAGAGAGGGTCACAAGCAGCTGAGCGGCAGTGAGAACGCAAGCTTAACAGTTACCAATCATTTCAAACCCCCCTGAAAATAGAGAGGCAACCAAAAAGGGCATTGTGACCGCCTCTCTCCAAGGGTCAGGGCCTGCCAGGGTTCAAAGGGCTGCCCTGGCCTGCTGCTATAGGCTGGAATAATAGAGCTTAGAGGCCAAGGCCCAGCACAATTAGAGCTATTTCACCCTCCCACACACACACACACACACACACACACACACATACACTCACACAAACTAAAGCATATACACAACACACAATAGAGTTCGTAAATACTGCTTTAAGATTTACACAGCTGCATAGCACCAATAATGTGATGGAGTGATAATATAAAAAATCTTTGTCATCCTGTAGCACACCATTAAAATTATAATCAGTATAATAAATTAAATAATAATTATCAGCCCAATTTCTTTTCATGTTCTTCCCCGTTTTGCTTTTTTTTTTTTTTCAACAGGCATTTAAGCAGCACTGCAGCTGCCCTCTGTCCCGTAGCTTACGCCTTTGAATGCATAAAGAAGGACCACCACCCAGCTTTGTACACATACTAACATCTTTAGCATGTTTTTGTACTGCGGGAGAAAAAATCCAGCACTCGGACACTAGGCGAACATGCAATTAAACTTCTTAGCACATATCAATTCGCCAGCGCACATTGAATTTGAATAAAGAACCTAGAGCATAGAAGTTTATATACCATAAAAACAGTAGTAGTAACAATTTTGGAGACACACCCCCTTTTTTACTTCACTTATTGTCCATGTTTTCAGTTCCATTTCCTGTAAAGATGGACTTTGTGGTTCTACAAATCTGTCTGTGGACTGCAGTACATACTGTGTACTCTGTTCTAATGGTCAGAACTCCAGTAGTAGCACCACAGAGGAGGGACTATTTGGTCGGTGCATTATTCTTATCCCAGCAGTGTCACTGAGGTGGAGAAATGAAACTACAGCAGCACTGCTGCACTAGAACCCTCTCACCACATCAGTGTCACTGCAGAACTGACATTAAACCATCCACCACCCAAATGACCAGGGCACTAACAAAAGCAAGAACACAGATGGACTACAGTCTGTAATTGTGAAATTGTCCATCTACATATATGGGAAGTTTAGGAAATACAGAACGGAGAACGGCAAATCGGATTCAAAATTGTGGTCAGGTGGTATTTCATTATAAGCAATTAACTATCATGAAATTTCTTAATTTGATTGACATTTCTGACTCTTACTTAGTAAAGGTCCTGGATCTCATTGTTTCTCCAGGGTCTTGTTTCAAATTTAAATGTTTGGTTTTGCGATTTTTGAGCCATTTACCACGGTAGCTACACCACTAAGACTTCTACTCGATAGCTGTAAATACCCCCTCCATGTACTCATGGAGCTCATGAAAGCCTTTGTTATATTGTGCAAATGAGAAATAAACCATGACTTGATTTCCACTTAAAGAGAACTTTTCAGCTAAACTAATATTGAGGGGTCCAGTAGAATAAAATTCCAGTACAACTCTTTTAACCAATGACTTGAAAACTGTTTTTAACTCCAAATGTGGCGTAAATGTAAACGGGGCTTCAATAACTTCACCAGATTAGTAAATTTCCAGTTCCTAGCTGATTTATGCTGAATTGTATCCATTTTTCTGGGGGAAAAAAGGTTGCTCGCACACTGAACCACAAGGGATCACACATTATGCAAGTTGTTACCTGTTTGCTGAACCATAGTGCACCAAAACAAGAAGACAAATGTAAACATGGAAGTGCAACCTTGTGCTGCTGTAATGATGCCACCATTTGCACTGACTCAGGAAAAAACAGCGCTGCGTTTTAGATGCAAGATGCAATCAGCACATTTCAGCACAATTCACCGGCTGCAGGAGGAGTTGAAGGTGAGTAGCTGGACGACATCGCCAGCTACCGTACCATCTATCAGTATTTCTACAAAAGCCACAGATCCACACATGTGGATTAAGGCTGTACTCTTTCAGCATGACCAATGAGCTCCTGGTATAGGCAGCTTACACCAGAGGGGGTCGGTTATCCAGATTTATGTGTATCTAGTTCGATAAACTGTCTTTATGTTACTATCTATAGCATTGTAGTTTGAGATGATTAAATCACGCTTTCTGTAAAAAAAAATTAAACACCTGTCCATCACATCAACATGGATCCCATTCCTCACCATAAAAATTAACATGCTGTGGTTGTTCTCAACCCCAAGTGGTTCACAAGCCTCTCGCTGTTCATCACCTAAAGCACCTGCTCTGCATGTAAGACGTGTACGCCAGAGGTTTCCACTTTCCACCAGCTTCTTCAGTGATGCTACACTTTAAGAGTTTCGAGGTTTATAACAATTTTGCTGTTGCTATTTATAGCAATAAAAAAGCAGAATTCTGTGTGTGTGTGTGGGTGTGTGTGTGTGTGTGTGTGTGTGGGTGGGTGTGTATGTGTGTGTTGGGAGAAAGGGGTTACTGTGGGTGCTGAAACCTGTCCCTCCACACCAAGGGCAATGGCTGCGAAGGAACCCTGGACAGGCCGGCAGTCCATCACAGAACAGACACTTAGACATGTATACACATCACACCTGAGAATAATGTTTGAAAAACAGCTTCCACAGGAAAGAACACTCAGAAAGGAACCTAACTCCGGGCGTTCTAGCTCTAAGTGTACATCCAGGGGAGAACGCCTCGGGCGCTGTGCACATACAACCGGGACAGGGTGCCAATCCATCATAGGGCACAAATTGCCCATTTCCAAATTGCCCCTATATAGTGTGTGTGTCTGAGTTAGTGTGTGCCCAGAGATTGATTGGCACCCTGTCCTGAGTGTATCTACCCAGAGCCCAGAACTAAACCCCCCCCCCCCCCCCCCCCACATAACACGAGTCCCTATTACAATATCACGAAGAAGATGTGCTGAGATTGTTTATATTCATTCATTCATTCATTATCTCCCGCTTTATTCTCTATTAGGGTCACGGTGGGGTTCCCCATGCCCATCCAGGGGAGAACGTCTCGGGCGCTGGGCAGATACACCCAGGACAGGGCGCCAATCCATCGCTGGGTACACAATCACACACTCAAACCCACGCTATATGGGGCAATTTAGAGAACTCAATTAACTTGATCCATGTTTTTGGACTGTGGGAGGAAACCGGAGAACCCGGAGGAAACCCACGCGGACACGGGGAGAACATGGAAACTCCACCCAGATGGGGATTCGAACCGGAAATCCCTAGCGCTGAGAGGCGAACGTGCTAACCACTAAGCCACCGTGCCGCAATTGTTTATATAAAAACTATAATAAAATATTATATTAATTTTAGACATTAATAAAATAGTAAAATAATCTGGACGCCAATAAAACATCAGTACGGTACAACGAATCTGTCTAAATAAATATATGAGTGAATATAATACGTTATAAGAAGAATTAACTATAGATTCACATTCCTCTGCTTCTCCTTAATAGAAGTGTTTCGTATCACTGCCGACTCTTCATGTGGTCACTGATTCCAGGCGATGCAATTAGGAGGCCTAAATGAACTGGTAATGGAGAACCTGGACTTAAACTCACGGTTGCTGTAGCAACCGTAACTCGCAACACTGCCTCCAGTAGTTTTGTCACTTTATCGTCCAAATGCACAGTGGAGCTTGATTTCAGTTCTCTGGGTGGGAGCAGCAGCGGTGCATTTCCATCCTTTTCCTTCATCAAATATAGTTTTACATGATCCTGCAACTCTTTAAAGGTTGTGTGTGTGTGTGTGTGTGTGTTGGAGTGGGTGAAAAAAGGCAGATGAAACAGAGTCAGTTCGGAGCAGAGGAGGTTATCAATGTGTGTGGGAGTTCCGTTAGTGTTGTTTGAAGCAGCCGTCTGAACAAACCTGAACTTTATCCGAGATGGAAAACCCCGGCGATCAAGCCGCATTAGATTGACACAGCGCCTTCACGAAGCGTCAAATCTACTGCAACCAGACTTGATCTCGTGCCGCAGTATATGTCAAACATGGGGTGTCTATGCGTTCTCGCTGCTGGATGGGAGTTCAAATGGCAGTAGTTAAGTTAGCATTGCAAATGATTCCTAATTCTCTAAATGGCTCGCTTCAGATGGCTGTTTCTCACCGCTGCTGCAGCGGCTCAGCCACAGCTGTGTGTAATGTCTAACAGATTCACACCCACACACTCCTGTGTGGTGCAAATGAGATGAGTGGAGGCAGAAAGCTGCCGACTGCAGGCGGGTCCAATCGTTTTGACCTGTGGAGCCTTCGTCCTGACCTGCAGCTGTGTGTGCACATACTCCGCCGTTCGTGTGCATGTGTGTGTGTGTGTGTGTGTGTGCTGTAAATCTCACCTGATACATGGACACATGCGTACCTGCTCCCACACTTAGCCTCATGCACGAACACTCGCGACGCAAACTGAGGACGCAGGTGGCCAAGTCGGAACTGTACTATTGCCAAGACATTATTGGGCTTCCAGCATGCACAGCTTATGGCATGCATATGTTCTGCAAGATTTCCTCCGGAATGGGTTGTCGCATGACTCAGGAAAAGAGCTTAGCTCTTCCAAAATGCCCTCTAACTACCCGGCATAGAGCTTAATGTGTGTAACAAAACACATATGTCTCGGGGAAAACCAGATCCTTTCTATTGTGATCCCCTCAAGCTGGGAAAACTGGCGGAAGGTGCGCGTGGTTCTGAAGTCGTTCAACCCCGAAAACATTTTGTGGCGATGGGTTTATTTAATTTATTTTTTATTTTTTTTGCTGTATTTTTTAAATCACTGGCCTCTTTGTTACCTGATTCTCAGCGGGTGTCAGCCAAAAGACCGCTGCCTATAGTTAAATTCATTTTGAGAAAAAACAAAACACACACACACAAAAGGGGGAGCGAATGTGCTAAATTTCACGCCCTTAACTGGGCTGTGCTTCGAAGACGAATTGTTGAAGTTACGATGAAAAAAAAAAAAAAACGTATGTGAAAATAACACCTGTTATTGGTGTGAGAACATGCACATGCCAAGTTCCTGTTGACTGAGAGAAGCTGCCAGGGCTCAGGGTAAGCGCAGGGCTCGGGATGCCTCGTCCCACATTAGTCGAGCTGCACACTGGATGACCAGCGAATGACATCCTGCCTCTCGCACGTCTCCCTCTTGCTGTAATGTGGCTATTTAACGCCGAAATGAATGGAACTCTTGTCCAGGATTGCGAGGATTGAGTCTTGGCGTTCATCCCTGACTCTGCAATCATGTGAAGATGGCAGCAGGTGGCTGCCTACCTGCCGGTGGAAAAGGATGGGGGGAAAAAAGGTAGAAAGATACAGAAAACAGGTTCTGTTGCCCTGCTGGAGCCAGGAGCCTCTGCCAACGGCTGCTGTCAGCCTGAGCAGGGCTTTAGTGGATGGAGGCGAAAACACTGGGGGTGGGGGGTTGATGGTGGTGGGTTGCACATAGGAGAGAGTGTATGAGCATGCGACTGCTTCATTACCACAGTAACAGTTGAGTCAACCAATCCAGCTGTCCCACACAGCCAGTGAGGGTAATATCAGCAGCTCTGTGTCTCCGACTGTAGCTTCCTGTTTAGGTTAAAATATTAAAGGCAATTGATAATCAAATCGGCTTTATGCTTCTCTTCAAACTGATTTACATGTGGACATCTTATGCTTCTGGGTAATTTCCCACACATATGCTATATGATTAAAGGTTCTAGGTACTTAATCAATTCAGGTTCGTCATTTGGTACCAAACCTTCACCTAGCTATGCATTTTGAATAACTGTATGCCTCCAAGGGCGGCACGGTGGCTTAGTGGTTAGCACGTTCCGTTCGCCTCTCAGCGCTAGGGATTCCCGGTTCGAGTCCCCATCTGGGTGGAGTTTCCATGTTCTCCCCGTGTCCGCGTGGGTTTCCTCCGGGTTCTCCGGTTTCCTTCCACAATACAAAAAACATGGATCAAGTTAATTGAGTTCTCTAAATTGCCCCATATAGAGTGTGTGTGAGTGTGTACCCAGCGATGGATTGGCGCCCTGTCCTGGGTCTATCTGCCTAGCGCCCGAGACGTTCTCCCCTGGATGGGCATGGGGAACCCCACCGCGACCCAAATAGAGGATAAAGCGGGAGATAATGAATGAATGAATGAATGAATGAATGTATGCCTCCAGGACGGCACGGTGGGAGGAGTTTCCATGTTCTCCCAGTGTCTCTGTAGGTTTTCTCCGGGTTCTCCGGTTTCCTCTCACAATTCAAAAACATGGATCAAGATCAATTGAATTCTCCAAAATGCCCCATATAGAGTGTGTCTGTGTGAGTGAGTGTGTACCCAGCGATAGATTGGCACCCTGTCCTGGGTGTATCTGCCCAGCGCCCGCAACATTCTCCCCTGGATGGGCATAGGGAACCCCCCGTGACCCTAGTAGAGGATTAAGGGAAAGATAATGGATGTATGTATGCTTCCGATTTAGTGAAGTATTGCTTTCGTGTTTCACATACTACTTAATAGGAAGGCGAGGTTTTTTTTTTCATGCCCATACAGGGGATAACTGTTTGTGTGCTGGGCAGATACACACAGGACAGGACACCAATCTATCGCATACAAGATATAGTGGCAATTTAGATGTGGCAAATTAGAGCAGCCTATTTACCTTGAAACCCTCTATTGAGTTTGGACTGTGAGAGGAAACCGGAGGAAACCCACACGGACACAATGAGAACATGGGAACTCCACCCATTGGGATTTAAACCTGGATCACCAGGCTGAGAGTTCTAACTGTGATGCCCGTATTAGAAACTATTTTCCGTAGGTACAGGTTCCTTTAGATTTAGATTATGTGGTTAAAACAGTCAGAGAATATTACTTTATTATATTTTAAGAGTTGAGCGGCACGGTGGTTAGCATGTTGAGATTGCATGTTCTCTTCGTGTCTGTGTGGGTTTCCTCCAGCTTTCCTCCTACACTCTAAAAATATGTCAAGATTCAAGGCCTGCTCTAAATTGCCCCTATATATTGTGTGTGTGAGCAAGTGAATTTATACACAGTTACAGATTGAAGTCCTGTTCTGGGTGTATCTGTGCAGCGCCTGAAATGCTCTCCCCTGGATGGGTATGGACCCCCCCCCCCCCATGACTATTGTATGGAATAAAGTGGAAGAATAATGGATGGATGGATGGATGGGTTCAAATACTTTAGCTGGTAACTGCGGAGCAGACATGATAAAGTTCCCATGCTGCCTTCCAGCGTGTTCAGTTCAGTACTTAAGCGTGTACCGAATATAACCGACTCTGAATATGACCACATGTTGGTAATTAAAGTTTTTGAGCCGTGGTGTGATTTATTACCTGGGTCAGTTGTTGCCAGTAGTAATCAACACCTGCTACAGAGGCATGATCACAGTTTCACACACACACACTACACAGGTTTACCAACATATGGCAACCAGAATCTTCCATATTCTCTCCATCGACACGGTTTTTTTTTTTTTTTTTTTTTTTTTCACAACATTAAAAAATATTTTTTCGGTATTGCATGTAATTATTACTAATCGCTCCTGACTTTGAGACAGCTGATGCCGTCGGAAAGGAGAGGGGTGAGGACAAAGTGTGCAGATATTGGATGGAGAGAGACAGAGCTGGGAGGAGGACACACTGTGTACCTTGGGAGAGAGACTGAAGATCAGGCGTTCTCCACTTTGGCCAGAGGCTGGTAAATAATGAATGTGTGGCAGAAACAGGAGCAGTTTGAAATGTAAATGTGTGTGTGAGTATGTGTGAGTGTGTTTGTCACTGTCTTGGCTGGGATGCGGCAGGAATAAAGATGGCTCAAGGGCTATACAGATGTGTGAGGGAGACTAGGCGAGGTGAATGCACATACCCACACTTACACACATGCAGTGTCATTTTACATTACCTAAAAAGCCTGAAAGTGGCAATTAAAAGAAAACGGGTTTGTGAGGGACATGTGCAGAGAAAACCTCTGATGGCATGCATGCATTCATGCTTTCTGCAATCTGAATCAAAAAACACACACATCCCAGTGCCACCAACTATATCCCTGCACTTGCACAGTTAGTGAAGTTCATGTATGTTTCTGTTACAGTATGAATGCAGCTGAGAACAGTCCTGTACTTTTATAACGAGCATGTCACATGGCGGCAATCGGCACTTTACACCAATCAGTGGTGCAGTGAGTGGGTGGAGGTGTGTACATTTGGAAAATAGATTGTAGGTATAAAGGAGCAAATCCAGCAACTAGGCCTTGAACGGGATACTGGAAACCAATGGAGAGAAACTATTAGTGGAGTTGGGCTGCACTCTGGCGCAGTGGTTAGCATGTTCGCCTCTCGGTGCTTGGGATCAAGGTTGGGTGGAGTTTCCATGTTCTCCCCGTAGGTTTTCTCCAGGTTCTCTGCTTTCCTTCCACAGCCCAGAAACATGGATTCATGGTGAATTGGACACTTTAAATTGTCAATTGGCCCCCATATAGTGTGTATGTGCGAGTGAGAGTATGCCCAGCAATGGATTGGAGAGGCACAAAAATGGGGTGGCACAGTGGCTTATTTGTTAGCCCGTTCGTCTCTCAGCACTAGGGCTTCCCGGTTCGAATCGAGTTTCCATGTTCTCCCCATGTCCGCGTGGGTTTCCTCCAGGTTCTCCGGTTTCCTCCCACAGTCCAAAAACATGGATCAAGTCAATTGAGTTCTCCAAATTGCCTCATATAGAGGGTGTCTGTGTGTGTGAGTGTGTGTCCAGCGATAGATTGGCACCCTGTCCTGGGTGTATCTGCCCAGCACCCGAGACATTCTCCCCTGGATGAGCATGGGGAACCCCCCCCCCAACGACCCTAATGGAGGATAATGTGGAAAATGGATGGATGGATGTGCAAAAATGTTGAGTAAAGGCACGTGTGAGCCATTTCTCGGATCAGACCGGGAACGCAGGGGGTTAACAGGTTTCCCGCTCTGAGGACACTTCCAGCACAGTGTGGGCTCCAGAGAAATCCTGTCTCTCCTGTCACTCTGCCACAATCTGACCCCTCCCCACATCCATCTGGACACTGGGACAGTCTGAGACTATGCGTCGTCTCTCTCTCTCTCACACACACACACACACACACACACACACACACAGGCACCATCTCTCTCGCTTTCTCCTACACACACACATACAGACACAAACACGTGAACAATTGACACCGAAACTGTCATTTTTCTTTCCCTTCCACCCTCCTGTTGGGTTCCCTTTGACAGTTTAACCCCCAGCGGAGAGCCTGTCCAATGTACCCACTTCCCTAGCCAGCTGGTATCTACCCGTTCCATTCATACAGACCTGAGCTGGATGGGCTGGAAAGGCTGGCATATGCCAGGCCTGACCTCATCACACCATCGCTGCAAGCTGCGTCCCTCCCTCAGGCTGGCACACTCCACAGGTCTGCTACGCATCAGCGATAAAGACGATATTTCATTAAAATTTAATAGTTAAATCTATGACACGTTTTTGTCCCGGGGTCCATGTGGCTTCAATCAAAACACTTCTGTTAATTTATTTTCAAACGATTAAAGAACATATCTGATGCGCTGAGCAGAATTCCATCTGCACTTCACTGTATTATATCAAACAAATAACACGACATAATGATTTGTATTCTCATCAGAACTCAAACACTATTAGAGTTCCACGTTCTCCTTATGTTCACGTTTTCTCTGAGTTCTCCGGTTTCCTCCCACAGTCCAAAAAGCTTTATTGGAAATTGATCTAAATTGCCCCTATGTAAAATTGCCCTCATTTAATATGTGTCTTTGCGTGAGTGTGTGTGTGTGCCCAGCGATAGATTGGCACCCTGTCCTGGATGTATCTGCCCAGTGCTTAAAACGTTCTACGCTGGATGGACATGGGGAACCCCCCCACCCCAACAACCCTAGTATAGGATTAAGCAAAGGATAATAAGATTAGATAATCTGATATAAATTTATAATCCTGTCCTGGGTGTGTCTGTGTCTCTCCTGGATTGGCATGGGGAACCCTAGTTAAATATTAAGAAGAAGGTAATGAATGAATGAATGAATGCTCTAAATTGCCCCTATATAAAATTGCCCCATATAATGTGTGTCCTTGTGTGAGTGAGCATGTGCCCAGCTAAAGATTGGTGCCCTGTCCTGTGTGTTTCTGCCCAGCACTCAAAATATTCTCCAGTGGATGGGCATGGGGAACCACCCCTACCCGCCCTAACCCTAACCCAAAACCCAAACCCCAGTATAGGATTAATGGAAAATGAATGATGAGATAATATGATAGAGACTCATTGACTTCTTGACTTGAATGCTGCACTGCAAATAACACAATGAAACTCTTCCCACAACCGACTATTTAGCCAGTAGGCTAAATTTAGGATTCATCCTACTGGCTAATGCATTAATTAATTAAGGAAGTAATTAGCTGAAGTGAAAAAGAATTGCCCTCATTGCCCGCTAATAGTTTTAGGTGCTATTTCCACATTTTAATATAATGTTTTAGAGTTGGGAACTTTTGTCTATATAATATATGCATGTGTGTGTGTGTGTGTGTGTGTGTGTGTGAATCAAAATTATAATACCAGTGCATTGGGGGAAATTGAATCTCCAGCATTCTCCAGTCCTGAAGGGCTTGCACAGGTTTTCTCTGCTTCAACACACCTGATTCAGCTCATCAGCTAATTAGCATCTTGAATTAAGAGTGCTGAAGCATAGAGAGCACTAAGCTGCATTTGCACAACCCCTTCAGGGCTCGTGTGCACATTATGGTATGTATTCTACGTCCGTGTCATAGCTGGCTGGAATGATACGATTGCTTTAATACAGTCCCATTCTTTTTCCTGTCTTTATTGGCTTATCATTGACGGGACAGGATATGTGGTGACCACGGTGGTCTGGAAGCCGCGACATGCGGCATTAGAGCAGATTATCCCTCTGTCCCTCTGTCCCTGGCACTGACTGTGTGGCCCGGGACAGCAGGGCATGCCAAAGCTGGTTTCACTGCCGGTCACAGTGGAGTTTTAATCTTTACGATTATTACACGGAAGCCAGGACTGAGAAATCAGTTCACATGGTTAAGGAGGGGCTTAAAAAGTGTTGTGCCCAATCTTTGGACCCGTGGTTAAACCTCTTGTGGGAATACCCAACACGCCATGCCTGCGCTGGACGTGCCGGAGGATTCAGGTGCTGCCAGGCTGCTCGGCTCTAAGCGCTGTATCCAATCAGCGTTCCCTGGCATGCCACCTCTTCTAACCTCACTCTCCAGACTGCCACGGTTCTCCCTCAAGCTGGCGAGTGCAGAATTTCAATCAGCAGCATGGCGGAAGGAATGGATCTTTTCCCTTTTCCAGAACTCTGTTGAGAGAACTCTCCTGCGAACCTGCATTAGAATTAAACCCTGCTTAGTTTACTGGCAGATCGGTGATGTTTATGAAAAATAGATGAACCCTCTGGTAGCACGCCTTTAAGCAAAAAGCTGTTCGTTCTTAATCTTTGACCCCTCTCTCTGATAATGAAATCGCAGAACATCAGAAGTGCAGTGTCTGCATATCCAAAACGTCACACTAATAACATGCTGCATTAAAGCCATGGCATCCTGCCAGATATTTCCATTGTCTCATTCTCCTGCTAATATCACTAAACTTTTGTAATGGGGCAAATATAATGATTATTCACTTATGTAACTGTAGGGTGTTGTCAGGATGTCAGGATGCATGCCATTACTTTAGCAAATAGCGCACAGCGCTGGTTCCGTAAAGCAAGTACAACGACATGCCCTCCGTGCACAGAAGGTACAATTTCCTTGTGTGGTGCATGAAGAAGAGCGGATTAGAGCAGCCCTTCCTGCATAGTACAGAGGGAATTATTGCTCTGCGTGTGTGGATCAGCTGTGTCTGTGGTAGGACTATGACTTATAGGGTTTCCTGAAAGAGAAAGGAGTATAAGAGTGTGAAAGGGATGTGCAGAGGGAATGGGGGTATGATTAAACCAAGCCTCTGCCTTGTCAAGATGGATTGAAGAAATTACTTTGAGGGTTTTTTTTTCTCCACCTCTAGTTCAGAATGAGAGCAAGGAAACAAAAAAGATTGTCTTCTTTGCATGTCGTGTAGCTACAAAGAGCTGGAGTGCTTTTTATCTGCTTAATCTAGGGACATCTTGAAAACTTTGATGCCGTAAGTTCATTCAGGGCTGCCGCAGCATTTTCTTACCAGAGGCTCACTTAAACATCACCAAAAGTTACTAGATTGACATTACAGGTATGTGTCTAATTGTCATAGGTTATGTATAAGGTGAGGATCCAGAACTGGGGATCCAGGTTCGAATCCATATCTGGGTGGAGTTTCCATGTTCTCCCTGTGTCCACCAGTTATCCGTTTTCCCCCACTGTCTAAAAACTGCTATAAATGACCCCTTTTTAATTTTCCCTATATATATGTGTGAGTGAGTGAGTGTGTGCTCAGTGATGGACTGGCTCCTTGTTCTGGACATCTGGACATAACTGCCCAGCCTCCAAAATGTTCTACCCTGGAAGTTCTATCCCCCCCCCCCACCCCCAAACCCTAGTATAGGATTAAGAGAAGGAAAATGAGATGGATGGATTCACCTTTGACACATTGATAGATACAGTATCAATCAAAACTTTGAATACACCCCCTTTTTGCTCCACTTATTGTCCATGTTCTCAGTTTCACTTACGATAAAGATGGACTTTGTAGTTGTTCAATTCCAGACTGTAGTTTGTGTAATCTCTTTGTGGACTACATGAAGGCAGTGTTTTTGACTGATGCTGTATTTCTAATAAATAAATTAAATAGTATAAACATTGTTAGACCAACCCATTGCCTGTTCTCTTCTTGTCAGCTTTTACATCATATTATGATATTTTATACATTATGGTATATATACTGTCTTCATTTTTGCCTGTAGTTGTAAACATTTGATGTCCTGTAACACAAAGTTACTAGTGTTCCCAATTACAGACAATTAGCCACAAGAAGCATGATATATGTCAGACCAGTAACAATGAGTGTGTCTTGAAATAAAATGACGGTTTGGCAGTGAAAAAACACAGAACACTTCCCAATTAGCCATTAGCGCTGGTGCGGAAGTGAGCTCAAACAAGCTTTGGTCAGAAGTGTGAGCGAACATAAATTGATATGGACTAGCGCTGCCAAAACCACTGCGTCTTGTTATCCCTGCCATCACAAGCAGCACTGTGCGTCTTCACACATACTGTATACACACCCACCAGACTACTGTGAGTAATTAGTCCCCCCTAAGCGACGGCAGAGTTTGATAATGTGTCTTTTTCATCCTCGGTGCTCATGGCTCAGCTCTGCTTCAAGCAGGTCACACTGTGCACTTGAAAGGATCCATCAAGGGTTTCATTTGGCAGGCCACAGACACACGCATGCATAAGATCACTTGAATCTTCAAGAGGAGGTTTTGGACTGCCAAGGCAAACCTGGCTCATTCCAATAATGTTTTATCACTTTGGGGTATTCATCTATCTACCGAGAAGCTAAGCACCAATAAAAACGGACTTCTAAAGCTTTCGATTGTTGTGTGTAAAGTAACGTTATGAAGAGCACGTCAGCAACTGAATACAGACAATAACAGTGAGGGCTTCTAGAAATAAGACATCGATAATATGTATGCAACCCACTCCTACCACTTTTCCGGGCTCAACATTCGATTCAAGGCAATTATATAAAACAACATTTGCATACAGAACAAGATTTTTCTAAGAGACTAACGAGTAAAACAGCATGGTCTCCCCAGAGTGAGCGAAGAGAGTGCGCAGGGAAGAAAGGACTTTCCCAAATTAAGAATATACCACAACAAGCCATGTAATTGCACAATATATCTAGCTCAACTATTAATTGTGTCAGTGGAGACCTTCACCTCACTCTACAGAATTTCACTAACAACACACATACACACACACCCATACAATATTTTAATAGCTTCAGATCAGCTGACACTAGAAAGTGATTGAAACACTGGGATTTTGTTGAAATACTATGACATGCCCATAGTATTGCCGTCCAACTACTGATAAGGTAGCCATTGTGTTAAAGCATCTATAAGACCCTATCACCCTCTACCAAATATTGGTCCTCGTTTAATAGACATATTACACTGCTACTTATTTGTGAACCATAAGTGGCCCACATATTAAAAAATCATGGCCCACATGTTCCAATATGGTAAAGATTTGCCAGTGTTACCTCCATGTGAATTGGTTATTATGTCTAATGTGTGGTTTCAATCTGAGGAATATCATTCTTGCCGCCAGGAACGTAAATCCCTGTGGCAAATGGGCCAAATCTGGTCTAGAATATGTTTTCTTTTTCTTAAATGTGTGTTGTCGCTATAATAAAGTCTTGGTTAAAATCTGGAAGTTTTAGATTCTCAGTTGGCCTTCTGTCAGTTGACTGTAGATTGCCGATATAATCGCTGTCAAGGGTTAGAGTCAGGATTTATAGAGTAAAGGAATGGACTTCATTAATAAAAATTCATCACATGCGCTATGTTGGCTGCTGTCTCTCCCGCTGACGACACGTTTCTGCCATCACTGCATACTCTCTTCACGTTGTTTCACCCTATACACCACTGCAGGTGAATTAATTACCTTTGATTAGTGCCTAGGGTAGCACATTTGTAAGAACACTAAGCAATATAGATCACTTTATCACTTTAAATTTGACTTAAAAGACTAGGTGGCTTAGTGGTTAGCACGTTAAGGAAGTAATCTGGGTATCCCAATCTGGGTAGAGTTTCCATGCTCTCCCTGTGTCTATATGGGTTTTCTCCGGGTTCTCTGGTTTCCTCCCACAGTCCACAAACATGGATCAAGGTCAATTGAATTCTCCAAATTGCCCCATATAGAGAGTGTGTGTGTGTGTGTGTGCCCAGTGATAGATTGGCACTCTGTCCTGGGTGTATCTGCCCAGCGCCCGAAGCCTTCTCCACTGGATGAGCATGGGGAACCCCCCCAGAAGACCCTAGTAGAGGATAAAGTGGAAGATAATGGATGGATGGATTAAAAGACTAGGATGTAGAAAAAAAATGGTGCAAATTTCATGAAGGACATCAGTGTGGACCAGTGACCAAAGTTTTTTTTTTTTTTTGTGCTGTTTGTACAGTACTTTCAGCCCAGCAGCACTGGGTTTACACTAAAACCCCATTAGCATTGAACAGTACAACTGGCTAAACCCTGATCTTTACGCTGTTTGTTCCGGTATATTAAAGTTGGCTTAGTGGATAAGGCGCTGGATTATTTGCCAGAAGGTTGGGGATTCTGTTCTAAAGTGCTGTAAATATGATAGAAACACCGGGATGGTAATATCATGTTGGATGTTGTCTCCGTTAACTGCAAGAGAATCTGATAACGACAATGGAGAACAGCTGTGGAACAGTTTTTAGTGCTTAACCAATATATTGCATTTCACACTTTGTTAAAGTAAGTACCACGAGAGCGTCACGATGAGCCAACAACAGTTTTAGTTTCAGATTCTCACTTATATGCCACATACTTACTGGGAACATATGCCTCAGAGGACTTTAAAGCAGAACTTCTCTCTCTCCCTCTCTTCTTCAATGCACATGAAAATAATTCTGCGAATGTCCTCTCTGTGTAGGCTCCCATGCGTTTTGTGCGCGTGCATGTGTGTGTAGCTTTGTGTGTGTGTGTGTGTGTGTGTGTGGGAGCCTTTGAAAGGACTCCCCGCTGCTGCTTCAGGCAAAAAGCCATAGCGCGCGGGCTGTGTTCACGGGAGCAGCAGAAACTGGCTAAAAACTCAATTTTGGCTCTGTTTGAAGCCTGAGGATGAAAGACTAAAAGCTAACTCACTAGCCGCTGAGGCTGCCACAAGTAACCAGCATTCCCTGAAACACATGCAGAAGAATGCCACCTCGAGGACAGGATAGGCCATGCCACTGCAGCGCCGGCCAGAGCCCTGGCACGGCTTTCAATTGGCACTGGGTGCTGAGGCATAACAATTTTATTCTCCACAGTTATGCTATGCTGAACAGTGCCAGACAGTCTGCTTATGACTTTGCTCTTGCTGATAGTAGGTTTCAGTGATGCCACAAGCAGCGTTCCTGCAAGTTTGCTGGAACCATTCAAAGCTAAAGGTCCCTGCAAACACCAACGTCAAGGTCGTGATTTTTGTTTTTCTGTTTTCTTTTGTTTCGCAGAATTAATTCAGCCATTCAACATTAGTACTTGGAAGAACATTAGTACTTATACACACTATATAGGGGCAATTGAAACCAGCCAACCAACATTGAATCCATGTTTTTGGACTGTGGGAGGAAACCGGAGAACCCGGAGCAAACCCATGCAAGCACAGGGAGAACATGGAAACTCCACCCAGATCGGGATTCAAACTTGGATGCCCAACCTTTTAGATTATAATGCTTTGCTAAATATTATGTCTCTAAAACAAATCTATAAAACAAAAAAAAATCTGATTAAATCCTTTCAAACATACTTCAAAACACTTCTGAGTGATGCTATAGTGCGGTACACTATCAGACCTAAAAAATCCAACTGTAACATCTTATCTCAAAAGAAAAAAAGGAAAAAAAACGGTTCTTGGTCCATCTCACTGAAGCACAACTCAAAGCCATGTCCGTTTCATTGATGTGTTGAGAATGGCCCTTCACCACTCAGGCAATATCTGGTCCTTTGTTGGTCTCTTCCCTTTGAAGGATGGGGTAGGGGCTAAAAATGTGAGCAAATACTCCACTCCAAATACTGTCCCCTCCTCTCAGGAAAATGGGAAGAAAATGGCTTGCAATAACATCTTTTATTGTTTAGCCTTTTAATTAGAGGTAGGTTTAAAGACACCAAAATGGTACCTCATCCTCAACATGATGGTGGCATGGTGTTGGATCTGTCACATTATGGGCTATTTGTTTTTAAAAGCAAACATTGTGGACTCCGTTGCACAACAGGAGATATATATTTAAAGTCTGTCTGACTGTCAGACAGGAAGCTCGAATACAACTGTGGTTGGATCCTCCAATTAAATAGCAATTGTTATCAAAGTCCCCAGATTTATATACTGTAGGCAAGGAAAGGCGGCATAATGCAGAGGTTAGCGTTCAGCACGGCAAGAAGGTTCTTTCTGTGTAAAGTCTGCATGTCCTCCCTGTACCTCAGTGGGTTTCCTTTCACATTTCAAAAATCTGAACAAGCTAAATAAATTGCCTTGTGACTAGAGATAAGGCAATTAATCATTTTTGCAATTAATCATGATTTAAAATGTTCATTAATTTGTTAATTAATTGTAAAAGTAATTAATAATTATCGTAATTCCTTGGACATTAATCGTACCATCAAAATCTGTAATCGGCTCATGAATATATAATACTCGTGACTACATACATTGTAATTGTTTCTATTTGTCTCAATGTCAAATTCATTTTCAATTAAAAAAACAGCTAGCTATTTACAAGAAGAGACCTGCAGTTTGGACTTTTGAGTTTGGAGTCAACAGAGGCCAAAAGCACAAGTAGATGTAAAGTGTCACATTATTTTTCTCCATACAGTGTATCTTTGCAGTGGTTGGCTTGTCGGAACCAGCCTTGCAATCTGAAGGTCCCTGGTTCGATTCCTGGTCCCAGCAAGTTCTATGGCTGAAGTGCCCTTGGGCAAGGCACCTATTCCCAATTGCTCCCCAGGCGCCATATACAGGGTTGGCCACTGCTCTATTTTACTCAGTGTGTGTATATGTGTAGCACTGCACGAATGGGTTAAATGTGGTGGACATATCACTGTGTGTAAGAACTTTTGGCAAAATAGATAACTTTATCACTTTTATCTTTCCTTTATTCGTTCCTTGTAAACTATATTTTCTGTAACTGAGGGACCAACTGCAGAGGAGACAACCTGTGTCCGGTTAACGCTCTTATTTGCATGCACAGTGTGTGTATATAAGGGTGTGGTAACTCAGTGATTTGGGTGTTGGGCTATTAATCTAAAAGTTGGAGGTTCAAATCCCAACTTTATTGAAGTCACTAATTTGTGCCCTTGAGCAAGAACCCTAACCCCTATTTCTCCGAGGGTGCTGTATGACACCTGGCCCTGTACACTGACCCTAATCAAGTTGGAAGAATTGTTGCTTTGGATAAAAGCTTCTGCTAAATGACCTCACATAATGTGTAAAGTATTTTAATGTAAGACGCAGATGAATCCTGACACAGAGCTAAAACACCTCATGGAGGCTGGGTTGGTTTTTCAAATGATTATATTAGTATGGACGCAGCCCTAATTGTCTATTCTTTCATGCCATTGAAGGCACCATAAGCACAATCCAAACATCAGTAAGAGCAAATAGACTCCTTAAACATATGAGCTCTTGGAATGTATGTATACCGGATGTGTTTCAAACATACTGTAAATAGATTCATCACATCCCGGCTTGCTTCCTTTGACAAACACATGCAGGCTACACTTGACTCTATTGTCATATACGGTGATATCTAAGGAACGGGAAAGCCATCGTTGAGATTATGACCCAGGGATTTTTCATTTAAATGTGTCTCATCTTCTTACTTGGCACTGAAGACATTTTACATTCAACTATAAAACACGACACGCAGTCAAAAAACTGTGAATCATTCAGGCTTGGAGTGTGTATGTATAAAGTGCTAATGTGCAACATCTGCAAGATGCTCATCCCCATTTGCATTCAACATTTTTCTCTCTCCGTGGCTTTTCGAAAAGAGCTACCAAGCATACAGTGGGCTGTAGCCCGAGGCGAAGACAACGCCAGTTAAAGAGCTGGCTCTCTGATGAGGAAACATTTCCTGGATCACGATGCTCCCTGTAATCCGGCAATCCACTTTGTTGTTCCTTGTCACAGCCGTTTTTCCTTTTATCCACAGGCCCTTCAGATGTACAAGCTATGGGGTCAGGTCACTTCAGAGAGTGTACAGCAATAGGAAATAACAGCCATGCATTCGAGTGTTTACGTCCGGCTTATGTTAATGACGTTCGTTCTGTGATGGTTCAAGTGAAGTCTTGAGATTTGCATTAGCACAATGGTTTGATTTCCAGTCAGATATAGAACAATTCTTTTAGTTATCTCGAGATGGAGCTCACAGGGGTATTATATAAAAAGCTAATTCGGACTAATTAAGAGAGGATCTAGGCTTCGAGACTCATGCGTCTGTCATGGTACGGCACGTCTTTATCAGGGTGTCAGCATGTTTATTAGGCTAGCACCGCTTAGACTTGGATTTCTCATTAGTCCAAACATTTGTGGCTGATGTTTAGAAGACATGATAATGGAAACAAACACGGCTAGGTCTTCACGCTTGTACGTTCGCCCCCTTATTACATAACCTGTGTAGGGAGTGGGCTTTTTTGTCTTTGGCTCCTCCTTAGGAACAGATTGGAGATGCTGCATTCCTGCACAATAAATAACTTGTTGACTGGCGTGACCTCCCTTTGTGGCGTTCTGGGTGAGTGCGCTGCCAGTGCACATGTGCTAGAGAAAGGAAGGAAACAGCCAGGGGGTGGGAGCGAGGGATGTTGGGGCAAGATGGCAAAGACTGAAGAAAAGGAAGTGTACTGGGCTCTGTCTTTTCTTCATCTTCTCTCCCAACCCTCCCTCCCTCTCTGTCCGTTCTGACGGCCCCCTTCCCCTCTGCTGTGTCATGCCGCTCCAGATTGGCCATGACAGGCGCACCGTTTCAAGTGCGCCTTTGAGCCAAATTGAAGTGGGCAACAGCACCTGTGCCAGTGGGGGAGGGCACCCGGGGTGGAACAGGCGGCCGGCCGGGGAGAGAAACCTGCAACCTGCTGCCTTCAAAGACACTTCCTCCTCATGCAATCTGCCTCGGCTTATGCCTGCGCCCACTGACCATGCTTTTTAGCAAGGGTTCAGCTAGGATTTCTAATGTACTTCCAAAGCTGAGATACTGTGTACATCCGTGAGATACATTTCATACACTGAGCATACAGTAGACATATGGTTCTCGTCTGAGGAAGCGCATGCTACACAAATTTAGCCTTGATTTCACTCGTCACAGGCAAAAATCTAGCTGGGTACAGGCTTGAGTATTATATACCTCGGTCCAATTACAGAATAATAGACCAGTCCAATTTCAGTTTAGCTGGTTTTATAATCATTAGACTGTAGTGAGTGTTAAAGCCGTTTAGCCTTAATTTTAAATTGAGGAAAACAACCAGGATGTTTCGGCTGTTCATTAAAACACATTGAAAAACAACACATTCACACACATGTTTACAATTTGGGGCAATTTATTATCACCAGTTCTACATGACATGTCTTCGGACTGTGTGTAGGAAATACCATGAATGAAAAAACATGAATAAGAAATGAATGTAAGCATAGCACCAATCACAGAAGCATACATTTTCATCCATCCATCAATGATCTTCCGCTTAATCCTATACATGAGTCCTCAGTACAGGGCACTAGGCAATCACTCACTCACTCACACCACACACTATATAGGGGCAATTAAGAGCAGGCAATTTACCTTAAATCCAAAATGATTTATTAGCAATAATACACACCCTCTCGCACCTTATTGCTTTATTATCTCCCATGTTCCTATGTTCCATCCACCCCACCCCACCCATCTCTGCCTCCATAAGATGTCAGTTCACTCTCACCCCTCCTGTCTTTTCTACTCCTTCTGAAATATCTGCACATAAACCATTGGCCTGATTTCCAGAAATGCGTTAATTATCTTGAACTATTGTCCATTGCTCTTGGCTTTGCCCATAAAGGGCGTCCCGTTTTCCACACCATGCACACAGGATTAAAAAATATCAGGATATGAATTAGAACAAAAAGGAAGGTTGAATTATTTTTTTGAGCAGATGGATGTCTCGAATAAACAGTAACTCAATGATCACCCACCTGTTTGAATTGGTAGGAGCTTTTTAGGTATCTAATGGACTGTACAGGTGGAGTCGGGTGGTGGTGTATGCGTGTGTGTGTGTGTGTGTGTGTGGAGGGGGGTATTTCTAGTGTAAGTCTCACACCATGATGAGAAGAGTGAGGGCAGTCCAGGGTCAGCACACTCACCGCTCTGTCGACTTCATTTCCACACCATCCACTGAAGGGTTCTTCCTTCCCTGAGAGAGAGAGAAAGAGAGAGCGAGAGAGAGAGAGAGAGAGAGAGAGAGAGAGAAAGAGAGAGAGAGAGAGAGAGAGCGCAAAAAAACACTCAACCAGTGAAACGCTTCATTCGCTCCCCAAGCAGAGCCACAGTCTCTTTATCTCTCTCACACATGTATTGCGCACACACATTACACACTGTCTCTCTTACTGTCTCTCTCTCTCTCTTGCTCTTTCTCGCTCGCTCTCACATAAACACACATACTGAGGGAGTGAGAAGCTCTAATTCTGGACTAGCAGCCCTGCTTTGTGATGCTCAACAGGGAGAACAGTGCCACAAGTAGACCCTCTGCAGTGAGTGTTACACCAATGTAGTCTAATTGAATAGTTTTCAATAACAAATACTACATTCTTTTTTTTGACACTTTCATGTACTGTAAAAGTGAGGTACTGTAAAAGAAAAAATACCTTCTGTCCCTGTTTCTATTAATTTTTTTCATGTTAATGGTTTGGAAGTAGGAGCGGCACATTGGCTTAGTGGTTAGCACGTTCTCCTCTCAGTGCTAGGGGTTCCCGGTTTGAATCCCAATCTGGGTATGCATATTTATTTGCATCTTAAAATCTCATCTCATCTTATTATCTTCTGCTTAATCATCTATTAGGATTGAAAAGGGGGGGTTACCCATGCCCATCTAGGGGAGAATGTTTTGGGCAGGACAGGGTGCCAGTCCATCACTGGGCACACACTCACTTACACAGACACACACACTATATAGGGTCAATTTAGAGCAGCCAGTTCACTTTGAATCCATGTTTTTGGACTGTGGGAGAAAACTGGAGAACCCAAAAAAACCAACATGGGGACATGGGGAGAACTCCACCCAGATGAGGCAAGAGGCAAAACATCTACATATTATTATTGATAATGTGTCTTTCTATGGGCAGCATGGTGGGTTTCCTCCGGGTTCCCCGGTTACCTCCCACAGCCTAAAAACATGGATCAAGGTAAATTGAATGCTCCAAATTCTCTAAAAATAGAGTGTGTGTGTTTGTGTGTGTGAGTGTTTGGCTCCCTGTCCTGGGTGTATCTGCCCAGTGACCAAATTGTTCTTCCCTTGGATAGGCATGGGGATCAGTGACCCTAGTAGACAATAAAGCAGAAGATAATGGATGGATGGATGGATGGATGCCCAGCGATGGATTGGCGCCCTGTCCTGGGTCTATCTGCCCAGCGCCCGAGACGTTCTCCCCTGGATGGGCATGGGGAACCCCACCGCGACCCTGATAGAGGATAAAGCGGGAGATAATGAATGAATGAATGAATGAATGAATGGATGGATGGATGGATGGATGGTTTGGAAGTAATGACAACTTGGGTAAATTTTACATCTCTAATACCTTATCATCTTATCCATCTATCCATTGTGTAGTTTACTCTTCTATGTAGCACCTTGTTTCTGGAGGAACATTGTTTTGTTTACTCTGTACTGTACACCACTGTACATGGTTGGAATGACAAATAAAACCACATGAATACTTAATAACTCAAAATATTGCCCTTAATCCTCTACTTGGATCACTGGGAGGTTCTGTTATACCCATCCAGGGGAGAATGATTTGGGTGCTGAGCAGATACCCCCAGGACAGGGCGCATCTACTGTTGGTTACACACTCACTTACTTACACCCACACACTGAAACACACACATTTAAAGAGAAGCAATTTAGAGCAGCCAATTTATCTTAAATCCATGTTTTTTAACTGTGGGAGAACCTGGAGAAAACCCAGACAGACACGGGGAGAACATAGAAACTCCACCCAGATTGGGATTCGAACTTGGACTTCCAGCGCTAAGAGGTGGTAGTGCACTATCTTCCGCTTAATCCATGATGGGGGGGGGGGGGGGGGTTCCTCATGCCCATAAAGAACGTTTCAGGCACCAATCTAAACACTAATGTCTTTAAAATTGTAAAACAAAACATAGAAAAAGGGAGAACAGGCCAACAACACTGTTGTTTTACTTTACTTGTTCACTTAAAAAAATCATTCAATAAGATTTAAAATCACACCAACATTTTAATTTGTCTCTTTTGTTTGATTCGTATCAGAATGTTTGTTTTATTTTCAGTTATATCAAACCAGAAGTGATGTCTGTCTTGTTATAGTAGTAGCTCAGTGGTTAGGGCGTTGGGCTATCAATCAGAAGGTTGGGGGTTCAAATCCCAGGTCCACTGATGTTACCAATGTGGGTCCTCATTGCTCCAGGAATGTTGTGATTAACCCTGTGCTCACCTTGTAAGTCACTTTGGATAAAATCTTCTGCTAAATGACCAAAATGCAAAAAAATGGTGTCCTTTTGGAATTGCTTTTCTCTAAGAAATTCTAATTATAAGAAAAAAAACCCTGTACAGCATCAACACAACATGCTGCTTCACAGTGCAACAATTCAGTTCCACAAAATTGCGGGATATCAATTACAAAAAGTTTGTATTTTAAAGTCACACACTTTGAGATAAAAGTGTCTTGGCACTAAACTCAGATTGAAAGCTTTTTGACCGACGTTTGCTGAAATGCCAGGCTAATGGCAACTAGCTGCATAGAAGCTTCTCTGGCATATGATCAAGTGTGTAGTTAGCGGATATAGGGGTCAATGAGCGAGCCTGGTCACTTGATGGCCATTCGTTAAAGAGCGGCCAGACATGCCTGCACCGGTGTCAACACTGTCATCAGAGAAAGGGCTATTTTGCTGGTCACTGCTAATGATCAGGCGATCGATAACCATCTCGCCGAGCAAGTCCCTGACCAGCGACACTCACTCAGCACACGGATTTGTTTCTGCTCTGAGCTCACGCAATGTTTCCAGCCTAAAGCAACAGAACGATATGTGATAAGAAACCTAATTACATTAGAATGGTGTTTGCATTTGCGATCATAGTTCATTAATTTTAAAAATCATTGTCACATTGTTCTGAATGGAAAATATGAATCTTATAGTGTAAATGAAAAATACAGTAGAAATACTGTATCTCTGTGTTAAGTAACATTTTATTATTTTATGCATTTGTTTTCAATTAAAACCTGTGAAGAACATACAAAACGTCTCAGAGAATATATTCCGAAGACCTTAGGCATGAGTGCTACTCACTCTGCTACCATCCCATCATTTTATAACAATGCATAATAATAATTCTTTGATAATTGTTTTTCGTCTCCTGCACCAGTTGTTATTTAAATCCTCGCTTGCTTTTCAGTTTTCCTTCGAGCAACGTTGCTTTTACTCGCGATATTCCCTAATCTTCCAACCACGACCATGTATCCACCCTCTCTCTGGTTCTCACCCTCTCTCTTTCTCTCTCTCTTTGCTTTCTCGTGCTTACATGCAGAGGAAGACTCATTGTCTTGCACAGGGCTGCCAGATAAAAGTGGATTCATTCTTTGCGGTTGGCGACGCTAGAAGTTGGTCTTAGTGCTGAAAGGCCTGTTTTGTTGGCTTGCGTTCAGAGAGCGGGGCCACTCGGAACAAGAGGGTTCTGGACGACGTCCAGAGTTCACGGGACGTGGTGACAGAGTGAGGGAGGAGAGTGGCTCCGAGTGACACAGTAAACAGCAGACGGAGAGAGGAGATGGCTTGAGCTTACAGAACCTTTATTGTTCGCGCACCAGCACTGTGTACACAGCTTACATACAGCATACAGAGGAAGCCAGAGGGAGAAAATGTTGAGAAGCATCACAAAGCAGTAGGTTAGGTGAGATTATGTTCTTAAGGGTTTCATTTGTGTGACAGTAAGGTGTTATGGTGGCACCAGAGCCTGTGCTGGATGTGAGAGAACCACTCTTGGCTGAAATACACTGTATCATTAGACGTATTGTTATGCAGGTATGTTTGCATGTATGCATGAGACTCCACATTTCTTGAAAATACTAAAATGCAGACATATTGCAATTTTTTATATATTATATAATATTTATATTGTTAGATCAGCCATCATAGCAACCGGGATTCATGTATTAACCATGTGATCGTAGTCATGAGGATCTATTCATACCCCATTATGGGTAACCTGAAAAAACAGAAAGTAATTGTGACACTTAATAGACTTTGATTTAAAGCGCATTACCTTAAGCAACATACTAAATCAAATAAGTAGCAATTACTTAAGTCATATTTGACAAAGGTTATGGTGTTGTATTCAGTTTAAGTTGCGATCTGATCGCATGTTTCCTTAAATTAAAATCATTCCTAAATTCTGAACCTGTTTTCTGCAAAACAAATGATTTTTGTCATTTTCTTTTTAGTCTCTGGTATTATTTACCAATCAATGTTTCGCTAATCTCCCATGATCTATCAGCGCTATTAAGTTTGGGGAAGAAAAATCTAATCTCGTATTTACTTCCCCAGCCGAATTTCTGTCTCCTGATAATCTGTTTATGCGTGCGTCGTATTGTTGCCCGAGTCTTGTTGTGTTGAGGGCTTCAGCACGATTACTGCGGCTCAGTCTTGGCGAGCGCTCCAAGTTGTCAGAGCCTTTGATCTGAGGCGTCTTCGTAATCACTTCAAAAAGTGTCGACGGCACCATGAGGGCTTTGCAAATGCGCCTCGGTACTTTCTGCACTCTTTAAGCACTTGATGCCATGTGTTTAAGACCTGGCGTCCATGATGAAAGAGAGGCCCAGAGCGACGCTCTCAACGCTGGACCAACAATGGCAACGAGGAACGGCAGCTATTTTTTAATATCCTGCCTGGTCATCAAGAGTATATGTTCTGACTGTCTTTCTGTTCGGCTTCATGAGCAGTATAAAATGTGAAATCCTTACTACAGCGCCCTACGCTCAATTGACTCGCCTGGAACATGAGCAGGGGGAAAGAAATGCCTGTGCTTTCTTCTTTAACAATAGCATTTGCATATTTTTATAGTTTCTCAAAGAAAAATAGCCGACAGGCGAAGGAGTGTGAGCTGAAAGCGGAAACAGTGTAGACAGTGTGTGCATGAGAAAGACTAAGTGTGTGTGTGTGTGTGTGTGTGTGTGTGTGTGTGTGTGTGTGTGTGTGTGTGTTCACTGCATGGCCACTCAGTCCCCCATCTGCATAGTAAGGCTTGCTCCAGAGTAGAGGCCCCAGTCCTTGAAGTCATTGGAGAAATAAGGAAGAGCAGAGGGAGGGAACAGGACGGCATTCTTCTGCTGCTGCAAAAAAAGAGACGATTCTTATTAGATGCCCACCAGAAAAAAACAAACTACAAATCATTTAAATTAATAATTTTAATCTAATATGATTTCAAACTGTTTTTTATGACTTGGTATAGAAACATATTCGTATTACTCTTAACTGGTATATAACTGGAAGCAGTCTGTTTAAACACGTTTGTTACTGTATATTACTGGGGTGACCATATATTTTAACACCTGTTATCATGACACTTAAGCATACCGTACATTTACGCACATGTTTCTGCTTTACAAAGACAGATTACCTCTTCAGCAGACTATTGATCTACATACAGACAGATTCTGTATGAGACTTTTGACATGGACAGACATGATTGACAAACGGAAAGACAAATCAGTGTTAAGTTTTTAAGTTGTGCATGCTTTTAAATTGGCAAGAACATAATGGGGCATGAAATCTGTGTAATATTGTTAATAAGAGTGGTGAAAAGGAACAAATTTGATGGGGAATGTTAAAATCTGGGACATTTTAGTATTCTTTACATATTTGTCAGGACTCGGGACATCCTGTTTGAAACCAGGACATCTAAAATAACCATTTAACTGTTTATTTCCTTGCATTTGTTAAAGGTAGACTCTGTTGGGATTTGAGTAGCATTATAATTAGCATTCTGGTGTTTATATGATATAAACTTAATTTATACTGTTTATATGTTTACTGGTTAGGTTTGCAAGCTAGCTACATGCAAGTAAACAACACAGCACCAGCAGTGAATGGAAGTTTTGAAGATTTATGAGTAATCTGGTTTTAATCTGGTTTTAATTTGATTTAACTTCCAATTCCATGTCAACTAGCAGAACAGTTCTATTAACATAAACAATCACTATATATATATATATATATATATATATATATATATATATATATATATATATATATATATATATAATAAACCTGCATGTAGAGTACCAGTCAAAAGTTTGGACTCCCCCCCCCCCCCCCCTCCTTTTGCCCCACTTATTGTCCATGTTCTCAGTTCTACTTACTGTAAAGATGGACTTTGTAGTTCTACAATTCCAGACTGTAGACTGTGTGTTCTACAGTACATACTGCGTACGTCCCCTTTACTCTGTTCTAATGGTCAGAACCCCAATAGTAGCACCACAGAACAGGGATTATGTGGTTGGTGCATTATTCCTATCCCAGCAGTGTCACTGAGGTACCCCCTCTATAACCCCCTCACCACATCAGTGTCACTGCAGAACTTACAATAAACAATCCACCACCCAAACGATACCTGTTCTGTGATGCTCCTGACCAATAGAGAACAGAGAACCAATAGGGGGACTAACAAAAACAAGAACACAGATGGACTACAGTCTATAATTATAAAACTACAAAGTCCATCTATATGATAAGTGGAGGAAATAGACAATGGAGCAAGATGGGGGTGTGTCCAAACTTTTGAATGGTACTGTAGGCTATATGTGAAATGTTAACCAAAGTGAACTTTCAGTGTTAGACTATCACATCTTTAATTTTAATAGCTTACAGAATTGTTCAAGCATTTTAACAAAATGCACTATTTAGCCAAATGTATGTGAACACCAGCTTTCAAAACTATGGGCATTGATATAGAGTTGTCTAATTTACTTTCACAAGAGACTTTTATTTTTTTGGAAGGTTTTAGACAGGAATCTGTGTGTCGGTTTGTGGTATCATGGCTTTAAGAGTTCCATTTCATTCCTAAGCTGTTTTGTGGGGCTGAGGTCACTGCCATGCTATTAAAGTAAAAGGCCTTTTAATTTGAACTGGTTACAAGTGTACAGACACATAACCGTCTGAAGCCATGTTTAAACCGCACACAGCACACAAATCCTATTTCGCTTTCTTAGCACAGGTTTGATTGCTTGCTTGATTAGAGATTCACTGATCGCAAGATAGTTAATTAGCATATTGAAATACTGCACACAAGCACTTTTGCATTTCTTGTTTTCATGGAACAGTAGCAGACAGTCTGTGCTGTTGCTGCACCTCATCGTTTTCTTCGCTGTGATTGGCTTTCTATCAATTGAAATGTTTTAAGGTCACCAGATCCATATTTCTAGTCATTTGTAACCTTAATGAGATGAGGCTCCACCCATTTCCCACCTACTATTGAATTTTAGTGACTATATGCCATAATGCATAAACACTTGTGGTTATATAAATAAATCACTGCAATGTGCATTACATAATCACAACATAGTATTATTTGTTACATACTCAAAGTGTGTATTTCAAAGTGTGAATTTTAACTGGACAAGTTAAGCAAGCTGCCCACGTGTTAGTAAATGGCATAGCACTAGCCGTCATTAAAATAATTTTTAAAATATTCATAATTAATCAAATATTGATTTACACAATTAACTTCCCCGAGCTTAGTCAAGTGACAGACTGATAAACCATTAGCACAATGCGGTAGGCATTTTGTCACATATATTTAATTTATGTAAATTACTAATTTAACAGTTAGTATGGCACCTGATTGTATACTTTCTGTTAATAAAAATAATAAATGCAAAACTGTAAAAATATTAAAGGTCTTAAATACATATCTGAAATTAGTGAGAATTAATCAGATAAGACAGCTTGCACAGTCCAAAAACATGGATTTAAGGTGAATTGGCTGCTATAAATAGCCCCTAGCTAAATTGCCCCTATAAAGTATGTGTGTCTTTGTGAGTGAGCGTGTCCAGCAATGGATTGGTGCCCTATACTGGGTGTATTAACAGTGCCCAAAATGTTCACCCATGTATGCCCCCTCTCGTGACCTTACTAGAGTCTTTATATCAAACACAATGCTGTTTATGCTTTTATTTTCGCATAAAACTTAACCACCCCCTCCATTACTTTTATTTTCGCGATTGTGAATTATTTTCTTACTAACTAATGAATAGGCAGGAATTATTTTGAATGTGTATATAAAATAGTTTTTAATAAATTCTAACCCTTTAAACTCATATAAACACATTGGTGTTTAAGTCTCACTGTAGGCTTTATTTCACTTTGCTGAGTTTTGTAATAGTTGAGTTATGGTACTCAGTGAATTGATTTTCTATCATATCAGAGCAAACACTGCTAATGTGGAGAGCTGCTTCTAAAATGAGTGAGCTGGTTCCACACGTGCCCAAGGGCTGAAAAGCTGATAGATTATTACCCCGTACTTTATTCTTTTTCCGTTTTTTTTTTTTTTGTTGTTGTTGTTGTTGTTGTTTTGCCTGTACATACGAATTTGTTTTAAAGTCTATTTGGAGCCTGTTTAATTCTCCTGTGCACCTCACCAAAAATAACTCACTGCTTGTTCTTTTAAGAGACTGCTGATGGAAAATGTACTACAGTACGTTTGGTTCTTTCTTCTGTGTCAGTGCGCAGGGTGCACAGTGGGTTCGTATGTACAATTATGAAAATGCTACATGGGTCTAGTATTTACACAGGGGTAGGATCCCATGGGTGGGATTAGCCCCGTAGTATTAAATGAACACCTAATGTTCTTAATCTGGATCCATTCATTACTATAAACAGAATCCGGCGTTTTATTTAGCATGCTGTGTGGTTCTTGTTAAAATTACCCAAAGTTCAGTATCCATCCAAAGTGATGTAAGCATGACTATGTATGCAAGTGTGCTTTCAATTTGCACTGTCACCTTCAAACACACGGCGCCATTAGTGTACAGACATTACCATGTGCGCCGCAAATTGGGCTCATTGACCTTTCCACCTTCTACATGAGACACATATGTTGCTCTTGTTTTTTGGATCCTGTTCAGGCTCCGTCTACTGCGCAATGCTGCTTGTATGCGCATGTTTTAAAAAGTTAGTACAGAGGATCAAACCAAGGCATCCCATAAGTGAGGGCTGCATTTGGCCCTGTGTGCTCCTGCCGGGCACTGAGTAATATGTGGTGGGCAGCTTGGCACAGGGTCAGGCCAAAGTTAGTGGGCTGCTGAATGTTGCTTTTGTTGCCCTGTAGGTATGTGTGTGTGCATAAAGAGAGAAAAGGAAAGGGGGAGAGGGAGAGGGATTTTGGCACCAGTGGGTCTGAGGTATGGGAGAACATACAGTATGAGGCAAGCGTGCGAGGCACGGAAGATGTATGCAAACCCATTTCTAAACAAATGGGCCCAGGCGCGGCTTGAACACAGAGAGAGCTATTAGCATCGAAAATACGTAACGGGCGCATGAATCACGGCCTCCCAACCGCTGAGCATGGCCACACATACAAGATCACCAGCACGTCATCGGTCCATTGACACACACTAAGCATTCACGTGTCATTCACAAAAGAAAAAAAACGTGCTCCATAATTTGCCCGTGATATATAAGTCTCCTGGCTTCAGCTGCACTGTGTCAAACAACCCAGGCCATAGAGCACGGCTCTCTCTCTCGCTCTCTCTCTCTCTCACTTTCTCTC